>LPNX010002491.1:791272-1005205 GCA_001517045.1 Pseudotsuga menziesii
GGGTTTTGACAAAAGGTCACCATGTATTGTATAAATAAATTATTCTTATTCAATGCAATCCATTCACCATTGGAGAAATTCATCCAGGCCTGGAAATGGCTTCATTTCCCTATCATCTTTTTTCATAGCTCCAGTCTGCATATTCTTTGTCCTCAATATGCCACCTCTCCCCTCATGCTTGCAAGATCGAATTCCTCTCTTCTTATTTCCTCTTTGTTAGACTCTGCAAACTCTAATATGCATGTGCATGCTCAGTACACAATTTACCTTTATGTTCTATTTCATGGGAATCATGCATGCCAAAATGAAGATGGAACACTAATGTGTTACCTTTACATACATTTATTCATTACTCGCGCTACCTTCCTTGCCTCCCTTATCCCTTTTCTCATAAATACCCATCCCTACATGACTTAGGTAACACCTATCGGTGTGTTATGTAATTATGTTTGTAGTATGATATCATGCAAATTGCTTCTCATTTGGCCATATGCAACCAATATCTACCAATCTACTATATCCTAAGCAAGCCATAACACAACTAGTTCATATAGAATGGTGTTCTCTTCTTCCACAAGCTACAACTTGTTTTTTTTATTTTCTAAAATAGGATCCTTTATTTTTTGAACTTGGTTTTATTTGTCTTCAAGTTGTTGTTTTATAGAGAATAACATGGGGAGCTTCAATGAATTGTTATCCTCTCCCCTAATAACTTGCTTCATCCTTGATCTTGACCACCCACGGATTTTCTTTTCAATTTAAATAGTTTTTCATTACTTTAGTTGTAAGGGTTTATAGCTATCTCAGGTATGAAAATTGCTGAGGGATGCATATGTTATCCTTTGCATTGCTTTCTACCTTGTGTCAATCTGCTTTGGGTCTCTATTTCTAGTATACATTTTATCTAGGTATATGTTTTCATCGTTATTTAATATCAAGTAAAAGTGGTTGAAGAAAAATAAATCTATATTTTAGCTTTAATGAAGTCCAAAGGATGTACGTTGTTATGGTTTCAACTTATGATTTCAAACTATATAATCGATAGATTTTGTATGCTTTTTGCTCATTTAAGAAATAAGTTACATCGATCATTTTTCTTTTTGGGTTGTAGGGTGTAGTCTTTGGCTACTCCAAATTGAAAGTGTTGATTTTGTTTTTTGGAATTATTATAGGTATATTGCAAGACTTTTGCTATAAAAAAATGCATTGTTTAAAGGGAGCTAGTATCATTCTGTTGAAAGAATGCTCGTGATTTTTTTTTAAATTTTCCTCTATAATTTAGAGGCATTTAGTATTATTTTGTGTGGAGCTTAGGAATGGTTTTCATGGTAGTTATCATTTATCAGATAAGACTATAGCAGAGGATTGTATTATTGCATAACACTATTGTATTATTTGTATCACAATGAAAGCACTAAACTATATGTATATATTGTAAGCCTACACCTTGTATGACTTATAGAAATTGTATCAAATACTACAATGTATTGAGTTATTTGTAGATCTTGTTGTATCACAATAGCTATTGCAAAATTTTTTGGAGAATCTTGTATTGTCAAAGATGCATTATTTGACTTCCATCATCAAAGTGGTGCTCACCAATAAGGACAACTACTTAGAGTGGTCAAGGAATATGAATCCCACCCTAATCTTCGATGATCCATGGAATGACATTTGTGAAGGATAAACTATTGAAGGAGCATATGATGCCACACCTAAAGATCCTACAAAATATACTATAGACAAATAACTTGCCATATGAAAGGGTAGATACAATAAGGCATACGCATTGATTATTTTCGCAAACACAAGACCATTTGCATTCAAGGACCTTTGTCCCATTTGGGTTGTTATCTAACTAGTTGTCGCATTCTCCACTTAGCCAATCACACCATCAACACGTGGCCCAAGTTTAAGTTATGTTGGATCTATATTCACTCGTGGAACCATATACAAGATCTCATACAACATCTTAGACTAGGAATAAACTAGGTCCAACTATTGGGAGGCGATGGCATGTTCCTTAGTCTTGACTCTTGAAAGCATGATATCGTTTCCAATGTAGACTAGAAAATACTTTTTAAACTAGTCTACCAATATTTTGTTAGGTATCTAATATTTAATTAGTCGAAATTTACATTGACACTCGTAAATGTGGTCATATATATGGGTGGACTTATCATGATGGAAGGATATTAGAAGTTGAGTTCCTATCTCATAACAGGTATAGAATTGAAATAGGTTCAAGAAAGTCATCGCCAAAGTGTTGAAATTCTAAAAAGAACCTTGTGGGAGCTCAGTAAACCAATTTTTTTGTGAACATAATCAAAATTATATGAAAAATACTTAATCTAATTCTATAATCCATTAGTGATCCTGATGACACCATCACTTGTGTGGCAAGGTCTTCCCCAATCTTCCCTTCAAATTTGGGAATATTTAAAGGTAACTTCATCGAGAAAGGAGGCCAATTCAGACTATGCTAAACCAAATCATTTGTTAAATTGGTTATATGTAAGAGGTTGGATGTCACTAGGAATGACAATGTTTTCTAAGAAAATGTATTCCAAATTCTAGGACCATATCCTAATAATTGGTTTTCATTAACGAATGAATTACCTCAAGTACCAACACTACCAAGCGCAAAAGGCGAGTTGATGTGATAACCAAGTATGTGAGTATATATTGGGAGAACTTTTACATAAGGAAATAAATCTCCATTGATCATGCCTCCATTCCAAGAACATATAAAGGAATGTGTCCAACTCCAAACGAGAACAAATTGAAAGATTGACAGGCTTCATGTTGGCTTGTTAAAATCTGGGAATGTAATGGATTTTTCTAGCAGTCATGTGTGGCATCCTAGCTAACAATATCCCAAAAGAAAAAAAGGGTTTCTACCTTGAGGAATAGATGTCAATTTTCCTTCTCCACTATTAGGATTTATGACTGAGGGGTAAGGTCCTCACATATATACTCTAGAGGTAGAGGGGAAAATACTAAAAGCTATAATATTCAAGTCTACGTGATTTATTCCTCCCATGGGTGCCCCCCCACCAAACTACCACTAACATTTATCATGTTGACCCACTCATATAACGTATTGGATCATGCAGTGTAACTTTTTTTACCAAATTTACAGTTGTCAAAGAACAATGGAATCTAATAAATTGTGGAAGGTGTGTTAAAATGAATGAAATTTACAAGTTCTATTAGGTCCTCGACCACAAAAAATGAGATTCTCTAAAATGGGAGGAGATGGACCCCTTCTTGGTATCTCAATGCGACTGTTAGGACCTCTCAAGTACCCTTCCTCTGAGATTTCATTAGAATTACCAATATCTTCTGCTCTTTCTTCCTCCATTGGATTGTTTGAAATCAAATAGTTTTCCTTGTCAGACTTCTTAAGGGAAGAGTTTGGGTTATCCATCTTGCGCCACCTTCAAGGAAAATATACCCTCTCTAGCAAGATACTTCTAGTCCTTCTAGAACTATGGAGAGGTTGGTCATCCACTTTAAATTCATAAAAAAACAAAATAAAAGAGACTTACTATGTAATGTTCAACACAACCACACTCTACTAGAAATATTCCTTGAAGGTACCATCAAGCAATACAACTCTTCCAAAGACAAGTCCAGGGTGTTTATGACCTGGAACAATATCGATGAAGAAATAAAATGAGCCTTACAGATGTCAACTTGGGATGATAACGGCTTAATTCCAACCAATAGATGTGCAGGAAATAGTTACGATAACCCTCACACAACAATCAACCAATGTGAAAGTACCCTCACAAAGACTCGCACCCTCCAAGAGAGTTGAGGTATATGGTAGGTATTTGTTTGAGATACCATTAACACTTCCCACATGCATTCACCTGAAAAAAACCTAGGATAAGAAACTATGGGCACCATTTCTCAATCAATAGTTGCTTTGAACAATAGTGGGTCAAGTGTATGCAAATGGGATTAGAAAGTAGGAACAAGTACTAGACTTTAAACTTCATAGAGAAGTGGTGTCACCCTAAGGACTTTCCACTTCACCTAAAGCTCCCTAACTCGCATAAGGCACCAAAAAATAAAAGAGGGGATAATATTAATTTCCTACTTAGCTTCGACTTGTGCTTAATGTGCATATGATAGACACATTTCCAACAAATGTTTGCTTCTACAAATCGATTTTCTCTAAACTCGTGAGGTCCTAGTTTTGTTTTAATGGCCTTGCATAATAGATTCTCGAAACCTATTGCCAAGGATCTATACCTAGACCATTGTTGGTGTTCTATCAACAAAAATGAGTCTAGTGCCTTTTATTTATATTTTCTTAATGATTTCATATTTTTATTAGGAAAATAAATATCAAACGAAGATGTTCACAAGATGCAAAATTATAAGGGCATTAAAAAAATTCAATTAGCATCCATCACTTTCATCTCCACTAAAAAAGGTATCCAATAGAAATGAATGAAAGGCACAATCTCAATATGAAACCAAATCACTTATTTGCATTGACTTTAAAAAACAAATGACCTTTTACTAATTCACCCACTAAAAATGAGAATGCAAACTACATACTATCACCAAAATGCAAGAAAACTGACAAAAAGAGTATGAAACAAACAATTATATTCGAGTTCTTTTACCTAATGAAACCAATCAAGTACTTACTAAATTACCATAAACATGCCAAAACACTCCCAAACAAAGACCTGCAACCTTCTGAGTGACTTTAGAGATCAAATGCAACAATAATCAAAGAAAAAAATCCTCTTTCCCAAGCCACATACACTTGTTTCCAAACAAAGGTGTGTGCACACATAACTATTAGGAAGGTTATTATAAAATATTTTTTTTTTTCACTTTGTTGAAGAGGTTTAGAGTGCAAAAATGCTCACAATTCGTAGAAGAGTCTCACAGTGCAAAAATGCTCACACATAGTCTTCATATTGGCTGCAAGGATACATTTTTTTTAAATAATTCGTAAACCAGAATCCTCTTCCATGTGTGGGGTACCTAATCCTTGAGGATGATACCCTAAACCCCTCACCCCCATTAAGAGACCCATATCTTAGCTTGTTTGCAAAAAAACACACTTTACAAAATATTGTAAAGCTTTATTACTATACTTAGTATTCCAAAAACACCCTCAACAACAATTATAAAGGATAATTACTTTATACTTAAATAAATACTTATTGGTGAATATAATGTAAAAGAAATCCATTAAAATTTTTGTTTAGCTATTTTACCAAAAGCACCCTCAGGGATTATTATAAAAGCTAATTACTCTATTTTGTGTTCCACAAATACCCTCAACAATTATTATAAAAGATAATTACTATAATACTTGAGTAAAGACTAATTTGTAAATAAACCTTATAAAAAATTCATTAAAATGTTCCTTAAAGACCCATGTTTCCCAACCACTAAACCAAATGTCAAAATGACAATTTTATATAATAAGTTGCATATTGATGGCTTTACATTGTGAATTCGCCCCAACTAGAACCTTCTCAAATAAAATTTGAAAAATATTTAAGGGAAAAAACTAAAGACCAAAATGATATGGCCAACTACCAAAGTAAACCTCTTCACTATTTAAAAAAAAAACGGCCACGTAAAAATGAAAGTATAAAAAAATAAATGAACCTAGAATTTTGAAATGTTTATATGTTAATCAAAGCAATATAACTACAGTTTTAACTAAATTTTTTATAACTATAATAAAATATTTATTTATTTATTATAAAACGATAATAAATAATAATTAAAAGTGTGAATAAGTGAATTAAAAAGTAATCCATAATTACTCAATTTCCTAACATGTCAAGTTCAAGCTGAACATAATCTTCAATGTTAAAGTGGATTGTAATTTTAATAAGTAGATGAGTAAGGGAAAAATTGTGGTCACATGGTACAAAGATTATTTGTCCATCTGTTGTGTCCATTTATTTATCCATCTATTGTGTCCATTTATTTATAGTATATTTTCAACTAGGTTTAAAATTAATATTTTAATTAATATTTTCTATATATTTTTAAGCCGGTTTAAAATTAATAATTGATTAAACTAAAGAAAATATGGTATTTAGATTAATTGATATGTGATTTAATAGTTCAACTAGAACATAGAACTTTAAAAATTAAATTATAATTAGAAATAAAATATATTCAAACCTTAATAAATCTTTATGGCAAATCATTTTTTCTTAAGTGGAGTTCAATATAAATTCAAAAACCAACCCCAACAAAACCTATTAAACTTCATTATATTTTCTTACAACTTGTGTACATTTGTTGTATATACTCAATCAAATGGGGCATTAGATAGGCTAGTAAATTTAGTAATAAGTAACAACATACACAAACTCAAATAGGAAAGAACCCTTAGAAAGAAAATATAGGATGTAAATGTCTCAATTATATTTGAAAAACTGTAATAAATTGCAAAAGCATCAACCCAATGGTATATGCACAACTTCTTGGGAAAATATGATATTAAAACAATAGAGAGTAGAAAATGTGTTTTGATTGAAAACAATATGGCAATACCTTGATTTATTATGCAAATAAATTTTGTAAAAAAAAATATGCAAACCAATTCTCTAAAGAAATTTCAAAGCATGTTTCAAAAAGATTAAAAACACTATCAACGTATAAAGACATATTTGGAAGCATAAAAAATAATTTAAAGAAATATGAATATGGGAAAATGAATGACTTGTGAGAGAAACTTAAGATTTGTTTTTGATTGTACTACTTCCCATCAGATTTGAATGGAATGTATAGTTCCTCCATATTTAGACACATATAAAGATACTATGTTAAACAAATTAACTATTTAAAACAAATGCAACTTAAACAAAACATTATGCACATACACACTCCATGCATACATTATGGCATGCACATTCAATAGTCCATCACACTAAGTTATTGCAAAATATTTAGTATATGGTAGATATGATATCGTGCAAATTTTTAAATTACATGGATGGATCTTTACTGAGATTTTATATCTTCACGTAAATTCAATTATTGCATTAAAGACCAAATGTATTTAACTAAAAACGAGTTTTAAAAAAAAAAAAAAAACTCAATATTCTTATTAACAAAAAACTGAAGATTCTTCATATGCATCATGCATGATCAATGCAAACCAAGTCTACTTATACCTTTTAATTTCCACATTAAAGTTTTGCTACTGTAAAATAAAAATCATATACCTAACATGTTTCCTCAAGAAGAAACCGAAATAAGTATTTCAAATTGTTTATGATCACAATACAATAGTAATAATCAAAACAACTCATACATTAAGTTGTTTTCAGTTTCACAAAATTTATTTGTGAATAACTCCATAATTCAAAATTCAATATACTGAGTAACTCAATATAATAGCACATGCCTATAACAGTGCATTCTTATATCAGTGCATTCTAAAAAAAATGATCATATAAATCTAAGTTGTTTCCTCAAGAAGAAACCAAATATGGTATTTCAAGAATCATAATCATGAAACATATCTCTATAATAAACAAACAACTCATATTTGTTAGATCATTAAGGATCAAGATGGTCTTAGTTGTCTAATTTCACAAAATTCTGGGCTTTCCTCCAAACATGACACTCTCAGTCACATAACTAAAACCTCAAATACTATTAACATGTTATTTACCAAGGTGATATGTGTAATACCCCCATTTTCTCCCTTGGAATGTATTGGATTGATATGTAAATATTGTAAGTATGCGATATATGATTCCCAGTGTGTATTTTAAGTTCAATGCTCCACTAGTGAATGCTCGACTTATAAAAGGAAGTATCTTATATTTCGAAGAGATGTGCTAATAAGCCATGGAAAAATGTAAAAACAATGCAAATATTTATTATGCAAATACAATTCTAAGAGTTGGCTATGGAGACAACTAAAATGGGGGGATATGTTTATCCATTCTAGGGAGAGGTGAGGGGTGTGGAATTAAATTATTTGTTTCCGAGTGTCATCATGAGAACCCATGTGCTAGAAATAGTAAGCAACTACCCAAGTGGACTTCCTTGTTGATATTTAATTCTATTGTAAGAAGAATTTTGAGAAATTAGCTCATGAATTTAATGGAGCATGGGATGAACCTAGAAATTCATATGGTTAAGTATGGGCTCATATTTCTATACCCATAAGTCAATTTCCTCGTGTGGATTAGTTTCCCTTCATTCCCATTCAATTATTGGGGGGGTCAAACTCCAATTATTAACATGTTATGCATTTCCAATAGTGAAAAGAACATAAATTAGAACTAGAGAAGGAACCATTCTTAAGGTTGTCAATAATGCCTACAAATTCACGTGGGTTGTGAAATCCATTGAGGGATCCATAGGTATCAACCCTGGGGAAAATTTGAGAGTATATAAGAGCCAAAAAACCTAGGAAAACCCTAATTTGGAAGCTTGGATATTGAATTTTGTGGTTGAATATTAGTGTGGCATAGAATTATAAATTGAAGAGAAAATTGAAGTTAGAGAGAGACAAAATGTTTGAAGGGCTTGGAAAACTCATTGAAGGAAATAAATATATTAAGGTTTAGAAACTTGGACCTTCCCACCCAAAATAGAATTGGAGGGAAAGGGCGCCTGAGGGATCGCATAGCATCGGAAGGGGTCCTTCCTTATGTTGGGTGTGGTAGGTAATTTGGGTGCAAATGTCGGCTGAATCCAATCAAGATGCATGTAGATCAGTGGTTCATCTAACTATCTAACCATTCTCCTTTGTCTCTTTGCATGCTTGATAAACCCAATCATGTGTTGGATTAACATGTGTGTGTGTGTCTATGGATGTAAGTGACCATGTTTAGTTCCTCCTTAGTGGATACATATTTTAGCTCGAGGGTGGCCTCTCAGCAGAGAGATAAAGTGTTGTATAAATTTCCTATGATTGGGTGGAACGTTGCTCTTCCATAGCCAGATTCCTAGGAAACTTCATTGAAAGATAAGTGTTCACTTACTAATTTACTACTGTGTTTGAATGTCCATGAATATTATTATTATGCATGTTGTGTGTGTGGAATGAATTTATTTTTCTCCATGCATTTTGATTATGCATCTGCACACACATTTAGATGTTCATGAATTTTGTAATATAGCCATGAGGGAGAAATTTATAGCCCCATAAATTGTTCATGTCCCCTTAATTGGTCGGAATGAAGGGTGGGGATGTGATAATTTGATTTGGACTCAACACCTTATCATGTCTTCCTCATAAGGTAGCTCCTCGTTGGATCGTCTGACTTGAAAATTTTCCAATCTCCATTTCTTATTTTTGTTTTTTCATTTCTAACTTATCTACCTCATTATTCAATTCTTTGAAAACATGTTGACAATTTACTTTGATGAAATATTTTCTAATTCTTTTGATCTCTCTTAGTAATGCTTCTAGTTGCAAGGTATAATTTGTATAATCTCTCGTCATCCATTTTACAACCAACATTGAGTCTACAAATAGTTTCAATCTTTGGATTCCTTTTTCCAACACCAACTGAAGAAGAATCCATAAGGAACTCAACTTCGCGAAGTTATTTGTACATATATCGAAGCCAACACTAAAAGATAAACTTAATGAACAGTTAGGTGTAGAACTCCTCCAACTACACAAAATGTTTGATCTCCATGAGACGCCCCATAAAAAAAACTCTCAACGTGTCGATCCATTGATCTCTACCGGAATGATCTCTCTAGGATTATTCACCTTCTTATCTTAAGACAAATGTCTTAGAATACTTAAACTTTGCATGGCACATTGGAATGTTGATATAACCATGTCCTCAAAATGTGGATTATTTCTAGCAGGCCAAATGCTCAAACTAATGATAGCTAGGAGGACTCTAAATTCCTTCAAATCATTATTATTACACCAAGCATGGAATTTCCTGTCCATACAATCGGTCCATTTATGAAAGATTCCACATCCCTCCAAGCTTGATTAGTATAAACAAACTCCACTGCTAGATGGATATTACTCTTCTTAGCTTCCTTACAAAGACAACACTTTTCTAGACCACTTGTACTGCAATACTATAATAAGTCCCACATTAATACCTTATTAGATAGCAGTAAACACAATTTTTAATTTTATTTTTAAGGGACATGCATCTTCCAAACTACCTTCCACCACCGATTGAAATCCCCCTTCAAGTCTTTCTTTAAGAACACATTATAACCATCCTTTCGTGTGTACTTCTTATCCAGTGCATGAGTCTAGACTAAAGCATCCTTGCTTCCTTGAGAATGAATATGACTTGAATAAATTTTCCCATTATAACCTTCCCAAAATTTGATATCCTCCTTGTTGAACCGCAACATATCTAATGTTATCTAGCCTTGTTTCCACTTTAAAGTTTATGAAGGATTGGATATTTGACTTATACAATAGAAACCAATTGACCCAAGAAAATTGACCATGTGAAATGGGAAAAAATGAGAAATATCACTCCCCACACACATCTCCTCCCCTAAGTGTACACTAATCCCATCACCTATCTTCTAAGTTGGTCCGTCCCCAATCATAGAAAAAGTTGAAACAACTGCTTTCCATGTGACCAAAATGTTGCACATTGAATTAAATTGCTTTCAGATCCAATTTATGAGAAACATGGGGATGATATATATATGTTCCACCAGTTTAGACCAGATTCTTGAGCCTCCTAACAACCTCCAAATGCTTTTCATTTCCAAAGCCTTGGAGAAAGGTATGAAATTATTTATACCCCAACATTCGATTAAGATTGGAGCTGAGATCGTCTTCCAACTTATCCAAACATTCCTTTTCATTCTGAAGCTTCTAGACCAAAAGAATCTCATACTTAATTTTTCAATCTTGTCCAACACACACCATGGGATCCATAATAAACAATGCATTGGTATGGCTATCACTACCGATTTAATCAATGTCATTCCACCTCCCTTATATATACAACACAAACACCAATTTGCTAGTGTCTTTTCACATTTAATGATCAACCATTCCCAATAAATGATACGATAGGAGGGTTTAAGATGGAACCCAACATATTTCAGGGCCTTCATCGAGATTGATCACCCTAAATTCCAACTGCATACTGAAGCACCATAGATCGTGCTCCTCAACTCCTTCTCTTGATATTGTATACTTTTTCTATTTACCAGTATCCATGTTTCATTACAAAAATATTAATAATACTTGACATATTCTCTAATTACCTTTTCTTTACAACATAGAAGATCAATATATCATCGAAAAAAAGAAGACGTGTAATCTAAAACTCTCCCCCCCATATATAATCATTTTATGCCTCTAGTCCTCTTAGCTTCCTTAATCACTTTGGAAAGTCCTTATGCTACACAGATAAATAACAAGGGAGCCAAAGGGAACCCCTGTCTTACCCGCCTCTTAGGTCTGAAAAAAATGGACTTTTCTCCATTCATCAGAACCAAAAAGGATACCATCATAATGCATGGCATAATCCACCATATAAATGGAACACATAACCCAATTTGAGATAAAATCATCCAAAGGAATATCTAGCTTACAGGATCATGTACCTTTGCAAGATCAATCTTTATCACCATTTCCTTTAACTTTTTTAGCCTTATTGAATGAAGACCTTCCTAGGCTATTCCTATAGCCATGTGGATTAGTCTACTGCCTAGAAACCAAAACTGTTCATTAGTAAAATTAGCTGATAATACCATTTTATCCTATTATCTATTATCTTTCTGACCATCTTGTAAATGTTGTTGCATAATGAAATTGTCTTGTATTCATCTGGAAAACATGTATCATCCTTTTTTGGTATGAGAGAGATGAATGTTGCATTGAAACCCCCTAACATCTTTCCTTGCTTTCTATAAACCTCAATTGCTCTTAATTAATATATCCTCCTCCAATGTATCTAGAATTCTTAAGAAGTACTCAATCAGCATGCCATTAGTAACTGAGATTTTTTCCTTCTTATGGCTATGAAGAGTCTTCTCTAATTATTCCTTAGATACTTCTTTTATTAGTTCCTTGTTATCCTCGTCATTCTAAAGATTCAAATATAATTTGTCTAATTTTACTACTTCTTCCGTAGAAACATTTTCATCCTCTTTGAAGAGTTTTCGGAAATGATCCAACCCCACTCTTTCCAAATCTTTAAACTTGGTAACCACCTTTCTATCCTCATTCTTAAATTCCAAAATGTATTCACATATTTTCGGTGATTGGAAAAATTATAGAAATATTTTGTATTCTCACCCCCCTAGCAAGTCACAGTTCCCTACTTTTCATTCTTCATTCAACTTCTTTATTTTCTAGAAATTTCCTTCTTTTCAGTTTCAAGTCTTTCACTTCATCCCTTGTGTCCTCCTCAAGGATCCCCGAGTCCTTCTACCTCATATAGAATCAACAACCTTGACACAATGGATAATAAATCTCTATACTCTCCCAATTTCTTATTTCAAGCCCAATAAGTGACTATTTTTTTTTCCAATCTTCAAGTTATTTGAGAATTGTATAACATTTGACACCCTCAAATTTATATCAAATGGATTCCTGGAATTTTTCAATATCTGAACACAATCCCCATCTTCTAAACATGATGGATTAAGTTTGAAGGGACAAGAAGGTTTTTCCAAGTCTCCCACCAATTTTATCACCACTGGATGGTGATATGAATCCCTTCCCCTCCCAATCCACTGTTGAATATGCACTTGAAGCTCTAAAAGATGCTCCAAAACAAGAAAATGATCCAGGCGCTTCTCTATGAAGTCATTTCCTCCTCTTCTATTAGAATAAGCGGGTTTTAATTTGATTGGATATCCCATTACATTCCATTATTCTAAAAAAGAAATCTAATAAAATATCTAGACACCCATTCTGGCCCCAAGTCTCTGATATACCCACAGAGAAATTTAAATCTCCTCCCAAAATAAGACCGCCCCTTAAAACAGGTCTTAGCCATCACAAATTCCCCAGAAGAAATCTAATCACTATTCGACCCATATATATTTAGAAACATGAGTTCCTTCCTTAGTTCAAGAGAACTTAGGGTCACTCCTAGTCCTAATTCAAAGGCCCAAGAATTTATAAGTTTCATACTTTGACTACAGCAACCCAAAATTAGGCCTCTGGATTTTCCTTTAGCATTTACAAACCCAAATTCCTATCCATTAAGAAAAGCATCTAGTCCCTTCACATTTTCCTCACCCTCATTGATCGTTTCCTATAAAAAGATCACATTCAACTTCAAGTTAGTAAGCGATATCCTAAGTGATACTCTTTTGAGGCACTAACAAGCCTCCTACAATTCAAGGAAACACAAATCATAAGGAACCCCTTCCAAGGGATTTCGTTGCTCTAAGCACCCCACTAATATATCTCTGTTTTCTTGAAGCTACATCCCACACAACCTTTTCTTGATCTAACTAGAGAAAATATTCCCTTCCTTTACCTATTTTATATTTTTCCACATTCTTACCTAGCCCACTTGAGAATTCACCAAAAAACACCTCAAAGCCTTACTTTCGAGACCAAAGTAAATACCTCCCTCCTCTTCCATTGTCCCTTTGCTCAAAAAGACATCCTTCTCATTAGGAGAAACAAAGGGTTGATACTCCACCCGAGAATCTTGAAAATTAACCCTAGAGAGAAATTCATTTGATGAAGTACCTTTCTAAAAAGGAAGTCTAGATATTTTCTTAAAGAATATCTTGAAAGGGTGCCTATATTCTCACCATTTATATTGCACTTCCAAGTTGAATCATTTTCATTAAAGGGAGATTCTAAAGAAATAATATCAAATGATAAATTCTTCCCTACATATATTTCTAATTGTAAATGGACTAAGACTTTTAGAGCCATACCCGAGTCTATCTTAACCTCCTGTTTTGGAATGAAAAAGACAAAAATGTCCTTCTGCATCTCTTTTGCAACAAACAAGTGAACACCCCCTTCCTTAATAAGCTTATCTATCATATCTTACCTTATTGGAATATTCTTGATGTGGACATTAATATCCTTTCCTCGCAGATGAACTTCTATATCCTTTGAATGTGTTTCAACATATTTTTCAAGCTCCAATCACCTCTTTCCAACCCTATTATCCTTTCCCTTCTCTTGTCCTTCTCCTTTTTTCTTCCATATTTTTATGTAAAAAAGAAGTGCACTCTCTACTACTATATGACCATACTTATGTCACCTATTACACTTGAATGGTACGCCTATATAGTCTATAGTTTGAACATTAACTTTATTTCTCACTATTATCTCGAGATTTTCACTAATCCCTACCAAAGGTCAAGATTTACCAAAATGTGAGCCACACAATACACCCTCGATTCTATATGTGACCAATATTCCTCCACGTAGGATCCCAAAACATTCCCATGACATGGAAAAAATACAGAGACCAAAATTCCAACGAAAGATTGAACATCTTAACCTAAATTTCCATGGGATCCAACCATTCCTTTCTTGCATCAAATAACGGATTCCAACGCTTTAGAAAGATAGAGCAAGAATTCCATATCCATTCTTTCTTTAGGATTTTGGATGCACAAATATAATTGGAATATGAATGCCAGCTATCCCCTTCATAGAATCAAAGATACATGATTATACCCCAAGAAATCTCCCCACTCTTTGTCCACCCAATATTTCAAACTTCTTTCATCTGCTTTAAATCCAAGGGATTGAGCCACCAAAACCATTCCCCATATTCAACAACTTCATTCATTTTGACATCAATCCATAACATCGCAACTATAAGTTCTTTCCTCAATTTATACACTTCATTTTTTACTTTCTAATCCTTTATCTTTCACCCTTCAAACTCACTCAAACCTCCCTCTAATATTTCCAAGGAAGTATCTTTATCTTTATCCTTCTAAGAACTCAAAGTCCTTTTCTCTCCCAAACTGATAACCTCAGGAAGATAGAATGTGTTTGTTTTTCCCACCTTACAATGACTATTATCATTTTCACCTCATAGATCCAAATCTTGAAGATCATCATTATGATTGTCGTCCTTTATATTGAAAATCTCTTCACGTATCACTTCAAGTTCAATCTCCTCCTTTTCATTTTGATAAGTGTCCTTCCTTATGAAGCATGATCCATCAATCTAAGTTGCATCGCTAAGAGAGGCTTGTTTCATTAAATTTTCTAATAGGTCTATACCATCTGCCTTAGCACTGCACCTTCCCCTATTAATCCCTCTCTCAAATCAACATCATCCATATCAATTCTATGGATGATTGTGGATGAAATTGATTTCCTTGCATAGGATTTTACCTTCCGGTAACTCAAACTCATATTCGTACTTACAAAGCTCAAATAAGTGCTCCAAGAATTCAACTCTCATGAAAGAAATAATCTTCAAATAAATACTAATTAAAATCAAAACAAGATGTCATACTAATTTGGAGGCATAATTAGGACAATAATTTTGCAATTATTATAGTTCAACTGGGACTAATTTTGCAATAGATTATACCCCATCAGATAACATACAATGAAAAGTGGTTGGAGATATAAACAGAGGTATAAGAAAGGAACTTTGCAAAGATAAACAAAGGTATAAGAAAGGTTATAAACATCTATATTCTTTGAATTTCATCTACATATAATCTATGGAATCTTATTTTAAGACTAGTAATGCAACAATGTAGAGGATGCAATGTTTTTATTTCCACTTGAGGAAATAGAAAACAACTAATGCAGAGCTCGATCAATCTCTTAAGAGTATCCTTAATGGATAATGTCCTAAAAGTGCCCTCTATGGATATCATAGTGATTTCAAGAGTATACAATTCAATAGTCTACAGATTTTATGATTAAGTGCATCCTTGAATTTAATATTCTACAGATTTTTTTATTACCGACATCCTTGAAATTAAAGGACTTAGACAAAATAATATGTAAAAGGAATCCAAAAGATGGGTGGAAACATAACCATTAATGGTTTTCAAATACATAACACATTGTACATAAGCACACCCACATAAAAATAGATTTTATCATTAGAACAAAATAGAAAATAAACATCCAACAAAGAATATAGGGTCATAAATGACATGAAATAGCATAAATCTTGGAAATACGAATTTTGATTTACAATTAATCCCTATGGAATATTTTCACAGTTGCATCGAGGTTAAAATAAAAAGGACATATCAAGGATTATTTTCCTCATTAATCCTAGTCCTTCACCTTTCATTTTGGACTTTTAAAAAAGTTTAGTGTCCAATTTTCTTGATATATTAAAGTATTTGTGCTTTTGTAGGATAGTTTTTGCACCCTAAATGTAAATGCAACATGCACAAAAAAAATATAATTTCATTGTGAATTCCAACTTCTGATGTGTAGCAGTTTCCGAAGTGTTACTTGGTTTCATTTCAACTAAGGTCTCTGCATAGGAAAATGATACTCATGACAAATCATAGATCTTAAGAAATCGAAAACAAATCATACAAAACACAATTTCACCCTTTCCTGAAATTGTATCCTATCATTAGCAATGTATTATGTTTGTATATGAGCATCCCATTTAACTTCCATTTTAAAATCAATTGAACTGAGATAATCCATTACAATATTCTGCTAAATTTTAATCACATCCATGCAAGAAACTAAAAGATTACAAAGAATTTGTAAAACAAAAGACAAAATTTAGAGGAAGAAAACTCCATGAATGTTGTACAAAACTTGAAATGGAGAGCACAAGTGACAATGATCATACTAAATAGAGATAATACAAATCAACACATCATTGAAATTATTCTCAGTAAATAGAAAAAAACTATTGATAAAACACTCAATTTCACCCTTCCCTAAAATTATAGCCTATCATTAGCAACGTATTATGTTTGTAGATGAGTATCCCATTTAACTTCCATTTAAAAATCAATTGAATTGAGATAAACTGTTTCAATATTTTGCTAAATTTCAATCACATCCATGGCAGAAAACTAAAACATTACAAAAAAAATGTAAAAGGAAACAAAAAATTTAGAGGAAGTAGACTACATTAATGTTGTTAAAACCTGAAACAGAGAGCACAAGTGATAATGAACTATACAAAATAGAGATAATAAAAATCCATCATATCATTAAAATCATTTTGACATTAGAATTGCCTTTTATTGGTGAAGATGGTATTTAACTTCTATAAACAAGATATTTGAAAATAAAAGTAAGCATTCCATAAACAAAAAAACAAGAAATTTGAAAATAAGTCTAAGCATTCCATAAACAAATCAACAAGAGATTTGGGAGTAAGATAGTCATATCAATATTTTGCTAAACTTTGAATCAAATGCATATAGGAAGCTAAAAGGTTATAACGAATTTATAAAAGGAAAACAAAAAATTCTGAGAAAATTCTTGTTCTCTTAGCAATGTTTCACCTCTAAGAGCTCTACATAACAACAAAAGCATAAAGGAAACTAAGGAGAAATAGAAAATAATCCATACAAAACACTATCACATAAATTAATATAATTATTTCTTTTCATTGGAACTCTATTATGTTGATGAGCCACTGTATAATAGAAGATGGTTTTCAATGCGAGTAAATAATGGTTACTAATGGTAAAATAGAATGTTTAGAAATTCTCTGTTATATTTGAGTGTAGATGAACTGTTTCTTGTGAGTGTAGATGAACATAAATTTTCACGTTGCAAGAGTTAGTTCCACAAGAAGAATCCTTAATCAATTGCTTATCTTCCTCAAGTTTGAGGGATGACGAGACCTGTCTAACAACACTACCACAGAGAGGTGAGTCCATGGTCGAATATTTGGCGTAATCATCGATCTTTGAGATTGAGTTGCAATCCTCATATTGAGGTTGGATAGAATATGGAAGCTCATTGCAGTCCTTATCTTTGGATTTAATAAAGTATGAAAACCCCTTTGAGGATGACCTATTGGTGAGGCCTGAGAAAGGTCCATTCAAAGTTGGATAAATTCTACTTCTGGGAAACCTCACAACAATCCATTCACCAGAGGGGCTTGTGAACCAATTAGGCCTCTCTGCAATTTTTTTGTTTCATCTTTTGATGTCAATTACAGAATATGATCTTAAGCCTCTCTGTAATAATGTTGGTTTCATCTTTTACTTCCAATTGTAGAATCCTTTCTTGAGGTGAAGGAATCTGGAGTTGCTCAAATTAATTCATTCCTTGTCCTCCACCACCTTCACCTGCCTGCCCTGTAGTGGCAGAATACCCGACAATGAAAAAATAAGACAATTAGGCATATTCCTAGGCAAATTCTAACAAATTTGGGATCCACTGGAAGAGCATAATAGGGGGAATTCCATCCTTTCTATGCCCCCTCAATCCATTGGAGTGATTGTACCCAAATATATTTAACTTCTATAAACAAATAAACTATGGATCTGTCAGTAAACATTCCAATATCAGGCTATATTTTGAATTACATTAATCCTAAAAAATAAAGTTCTCAAAGAGTTTGTGAAAAGAAAGTTAAAAGATAAAGAAAATAGTCTCTCATCAAATTTGTTCAAACAGAGAACATGGTGATCATGCGCCATACCACAGACATAAAAAAACTCACAACACAACATAGACATTCAACAACACGCAATACACATAGAAACATACAAATGGAAAATATAGCAAATGACTTGTAAATGCAAAGGAGATGAACTTCGTAAGAATTTCTCATCATTTTGATAAGATTCCAACTCCAAGGGTGCTCGGATATCAACAAAAAGTGTTAAAACAAATCACACATTATTTAGAAAACAATCCATGCAAAACTCGATTGATCTTCTGGATTGCAGTATATTCTACCCATAAACATGGCATTTGATTTCCATGAATAAATTAACAACGACTTTGACCATTTAAAAAATTTCAATATTCTTCTAAATCACTAATTGCATGTACATGGTGATGGAAATTAAATGTCATAAATACGATATAGCTAATTTGATTAATGGCCAAAAAAAAATCATAGTAAAGAAGAATTATGCATCAAAATCTAAAATAATTAGAATAAACTAAAGAAAATGCATTCAACATGGAATGCATTTATGGAGCTAACTAGAATTAGTACGAAGAAGAAAATGGAAAAGACACCTTGTAATAGGGATGAAATGAAAATATTATACCATCACATGAATTTCCTAAAAAAATTGATGAGCATTACAATTGGTTACATTTCAAATTTATGCAAAATATGTAAGCACATGTAGCTAGGAAAGTAAAGGTTATAGAGAAAAGAGGTTGCAAAAACAAACTAGCAAATTGGCAGAAACTATCTCCATTATTGATGTTCAAATAGAGAACATGTTAATCATGAGCCATATACACAAATAGAAACATGTAATTGGAAAAAAATACAAAACAAATCTTCAACAAGAAGTACACAGATAGAGGAAGAACTCAGGAAAACTTTCTCATCATCTTGGAAGTACTCCACCTTTAAGGATATTGCATAAGTATAAAAAGAATTGAATCGCGAGGTATAAAAGACAATCAATACAAAATTGAAACTTTCACATTACGAATTTGTCTTTTGAAACTTCCAGGCTTACAGAAGATAGTCAACAGAGATGTTGTCATCCATGAGAAAGTTGTGCATCAAAAACAAGAGATTTCAAAAGAAGATGAAGTACCTCCACTAGAGTTTCCAGTTTCATAAACTTAGGAGGAAGAGGAATTTGAGGATCAAATTCCAGATGTTTCTGAGAACACTGAAAATCCATCAAAAGAACTACTTGAAGTTCCTCCTTACAAAAGGAGATATGCTTGTTGTCAAGAAATGGTACAAGAAGGGGAGAAGCATAAAGATCCTCTCGGGATTTCCAGAGAAAGATCACAGAAGTACTCAGACCTTATAGGTCAGCTTGACAGTACAGAACCTCCATCATACAAAGAAGCAACAAGTCAACAGGTATGGGTTGATGCCATGATTGAAGAGTACAGTTCAATCATGAAGAATGATGTGTGGGAAGTTGTTCCTAGATCTACATGAAAGTCGGTAATGACAATTGCTCCTATTGCCAGGTATTCTACCTTTAGAACCATCATTTCACTTATTGAATTATTTGAGTTACATCAGGCAGATGTAAAGACAGTCTTACTCAATGATAAGATTGAGGTGGAAGCTCATGTTGAACAACGTGAAGGCTTTATGAAGAAAGCCTTGTATGCTCCAAGAGTTTGGTATGCGAGGATGGATGGATTACTCCATGGCTTGGGGTTTTCCAAAAGTACAGCTAAGTATAACTTGTACTTTGAGGTTGTTCATTATCATGTCTTGATACTTGTTCTACATGCAGATGACTTGTTCCTTACAGGTACTGAACAATTGATAGAACAGTGTAAGAGGGAGCTTACCTCTGAATTCAAGATGAAAGATCTTGAATTAGTGCATTACTTCCTTGGCTTAGAAGACTGGAAATATCTAGGCAATATCTTCCTAACACAAGAAAAGTATGTAGGAGACATCTTGCAAAGATTTGAGATGCAAGATTGCAAGTCTATGGGCGTACACATGACCATCAACTTAACAAAGTTGGGTGACTCAGCTACCAGTCCACAAAGTATGGAATCTACTCTGTATAGGCAACCTTTTCGATCTTGGATGCACCTCGTGCATACGAGACCAGACACATAGAATGCTTATGGGCTCAAGGTTACTTCCAGCAATGGAGTAATGTTATCTGGATATACTGATTCACATTGGACTGGCAGTGCAGTTGACTAGAAAAGTACCTCTGGTTATTGCTTTAGTATGGGACCGACAATGATCTCTTGGGCCAACAGGAAGCAGGATTCCATAGCTAAGAGTACAGCTGAGGCAGAGTATATTTCTGCAAGAGATGCCTGCAAGGAAGTAGGTTGGCTCAAAAAACCGATATCTGATCTATTCGGGGTAAAGCTTGACTCAACGGTCATCCAGTGTGATAATCAGAGTTGCATAAATATTTTGGAGAACCAAATGTTTCATGTTATATTGATGCATATTGAAATGAGGTATCATTTCATCAGAGAGCCAGTGTAGAGAGGTGCTCTGAAGTTGTAGTACATTGGTACAGATGAACAGAATGTAGATATCTTGACCAAGCCACTGTCGGCATCAAAGTTCATGTACTTTTGTGACAAGATTGGTATGGCAGATAATGCCTCTCTCGCTGAGAGGGAGTGTTGATTTTTTATGAGCAGCATCGAGAGCCCTTCTCTTAGGAGAATGGGACCACCTGGTAAATGTAGTTTGCATTCTCCTTTTTACTAGTGAGTGAATTAGTAAATGATTGTTTACTTTTTAAAGTGAAAGTGAAGAAGCGATTTGGTTTCATATTGAGATGGTGCTTTTGGTTCATTACAAGTTGTATTGGATGCCTTTTTCAGTGGAGAATGAATGCAGTGGATGCTAATTGAATGTTGTTAGTGCCCTTGTAACTTTTCATCTTGTGAGTTTATTCTTTTCATATTTTTTTATCAAAAGAGGAAATCATTAAGAACAATCTAAATAAAAGGAACTAGACACTATTTTGTTGATAGCACACCAGTGGTCTTGTTCTAGGGCCTTGGTAGTCAGTTTGGATAGTCAATTCTACAAGGCCACTAAAACAAAACTAGTACCTCACTAGTCAAGAGAAAACCCATTAGTAGAAGTAGACATTTGCTGGGAAAGTTTTCCTCACATGCACATTAAAAATGAGGTCAATTGAGATTATCCACTCATTTCTTTCTTGGTTGGCTATGCAAGTTATGTAATTTAGGTGAAGTGGCAATTCCTTGAGGTGACAACACTTTTCTATGGAGTTTCGAGTCTAGGACTTGTTCCTACTTTCCCTGCCCATTTATATGTTGATGTTCTCCATGGTTATGGTATTGGGAAAACATTCTACATATCATTCTCCCATATTGGTGATGTTTATTTGACCAATGGTTTGTAGAGAATGGTCCCTTCATAGCCCTAATTAGTGACATGTATTGACTATGTGTATTGAGGCTCATATGCTTATACTTTATCTAGTTACATGGATTGAGTATGAGTGTCAAAAGGCTAGAGGCCACATGCATACTCTATGTGGGAGTGCTCATCATTGGAGTGCTCAATTCTAGTAGAGTGAGTTGACTTGTCTATATGATAAGGGATTTCATCCCTTGTGGTATAGACAAAGTCTAATTTAATGTTGTATTTGAGATTGGCTCTAAGAAGTGTCTGGCCCCTTTAAGAGTATGGTCAAATAAACATTAGAGCTCTAAGGAAGAATGTAATCAGCATGCGATGAGATGAACATCAACAAGGAGAACTGTTCAATGATGAAGAAATAACTAAATAATTCAAGACAATCCATTGCAGAAGTCCCAAAGAAATTTGAAGGCAAGAAAGAGCACAACTACCCCAACAAAGTGGGGAGCTTGGCCTTAGAAGACAAAACTGCAAGTCGTCCTCAAGAGAGAAAATCAAGTCAACTGAATAATATACATAGATGTGTTCTCACACTTAATTTGACACATCCACAACACATATATTATTCTCTCCACAAGTGTGCACCTCCAAGGAAGGCCTAGCAAAGGCAAGAGGAATAATTTTGGGTTTATCTTATTCTCTTATCTCTTGAAAGATTATCTATTGTCTTTAGGGTTTCTTTTGAAGGACGACGAACGTATATTGTACTAGGGTTCATATTCATGTATGGTATTGTACTTGAATTAGAATAATTTCTTCTGAGAAGAGTTTGGTGGGTTTTCTCTTGTTTGGGATTCCTAGGGTAAAATCTTTGTGTCTCTCATGCATAGTTATCTTTCAGTGATCCTTGTTTTATTTCCGCTACAAATGAATGTTATTATGTAATGAAATTGTGGGATGAAATAAATGTTTGAAGAATCACTGTGATAATAATCAAGGATTGAAAATTGGATTAAAATTCAACATGGTATCATAGCAGTTTTGAATAAAAGCCATTGCAAGAGACTATGTGTGCCCTAACTTGGAAACTAGGGCTTCCAAGTTTGGACACTTCTCTCCATAATTTGGACCTGAAAATAGCACGGTGAAACTTTCCCTAGGAGGGCACACTTATATGTGGAAGCAGATCTCAATTTTATGAAATTTTAGGTTTGACCTAATTTCTACAAGTGTTAATAATGTAAGGATTCCAACTTTAAGCCATTCTGATAACACATTTGGCTCAATCTTAGCATCTTGGAACTCACGCTGGGAGGGAACATCTATCTATTGAAGCATATCTTAGTTTCATGAAGTCTCAATTTTGACCTAATTTCTGTTGGAATCAAGAAACTAGGGCTTCTAGCTTTAAACTCTTCTAGCCACAAATTGGACTAAAAATGAGTGTTTTTGAGTTCTCCATAGGAGGCCGCATCTATCTGTGGAGGGAAATTTCAGCTTTGCCAAACTTTAGTTTTGACCTAGCTCTGTGATATTAGATCGGTAGACAATGATTATAGTTCAAGATGAGAAGAAGAAGGAAAATATGAGATCATCTCTAGAAAAAAACAAGAAGGATCTTTCAAATATTAAATGTTTCAAGTGTCATAGAATTGGTCACTTTGCATATCAGTGTCCTCAAAATAAAAGGAAAGATCTCCCACCTCTGAAGAAAAGAATACATATTTGAAGAAGATTGTAAAGAGTACTTCTAAGTATTCTAAAAGCTTCAAGTAGAACATGAAGGTATATAAAAGGGTTATACACTTGGAAAGAATGCCAAGGGATCTTTTCTGAGAAATGATAGTAGATCCAAGGACATCTTGGATCAAATGTATTTTAGACACATGTGGAATGATGGCAATGGTATCCTTGGATGTCTTGTTGTACTATGTATGATTCTCTCCAGGAGACTTGAAGACCTAAGATGAATACTTCGGCGAGTTTCAAGAAGTTTAGGACTTAATGAAGAATAGGATTAAGCCTTCATACGATGAAGAAGAGTACACTTCCAAAATATCTAGTGATTTCTAGAAGGAGGCATAGATTAAAATGGATCCAACAAAACAAACAAATATAAGTATTTTGTACTTTGTGTAATATAAGTTTCATTTGCTTAAATGTTTGTAGGTTGTTTTTCGGCTACATATGTGTGTAGTGTTGAGGATACAACACGGTTTCTAGGACTGAATTACATTATTTCTTTAGGTTATTTGGTCACTACAGTAATACATTACTAGTGATACTCATAAAAAAAATGAGAATCTCACAAGGAGAACTGGGCTAGTTCTATGAGCCCTTGAAAAAAGGAAACTTGATCTAATAATATTTTCCATCTCAGTTCAACAAATGCATTGAACAGAGTTACAGATTCCTTGTTTTCGTTAGATCCTTATTTGCAAAGGCCGACTAATGTGCCAAGTTTTCAGTAACCTTATAAATTCTAATAATATTTGTTATTATTTGTTGTGTAGATTGTTATCCACTAATTTTGCAGTTAGTGGATTTCCAATGAGCCGCCGAAGTCATGAACAAGCCAGTTGTTCATTGTCAGTTCTCGGAAGGTTCTACGGTTCTTCAGGAATAGTTGTGGTCCCTTTTTTAATAAAATGCATGTTCATACCCTGTGGGTACATTGTAATGGATGTGCTAGCATGAATTTTTTTTGTAAAGGAATTAGACGCCAATCTGATTATTTCAGCTGTTTTTTCCCTTGTCAATTATGCAACATTGAATAAGCGATGTATAATTTTCAAGTTTTTAACTGCTCCTCCAAAGATGGAATTTTTTGTCTTGGTGGTTAAACCCTGGGAGGATGTATAAATGCATGCTAGACATGGTTTTGAGTGATTATGAATATGTACTAGCTCTCCCTAGTTTTTTTTTTAATTTCCAAAAAAATTATTTTTTCCGCAATTATTAGGCCACTTTTTAATGGTTTAAATGGAAAAATTCAAAATGCAATAAATATGTGATACACAATCTATTTTTGGCGTAGATGGACTCGTTTTCAAACTCAGAGCACCTCCTTTACCCCAAGAACCACTTTTTCCATGCTTTGGGTGACTATTTTGTCCCATATGGCATTATTTCTCTATCGATGCGACAAAATTCTCAAAACAAAATGCTAAAATGCAACAAAATGACACTTATAAAACAGAAGTCAAAAGTCAATTTTTATGACATGGAGAGGGTGGTGAATTGTTTCATGTGGTAGATGGCATTATCTAAGGTAAGAAGCATTGCATTTCAGTGGGTTTGGGCACCAAACAAATAATTTATAACCAAGTATTTTCCCCTCTTTAAACACACGCATGATAAAGTGTGGGCCCTCATGTTGATAGTTTGACTTCATTCAATTAGCATTGAGTGACATGGAAAGGGAAAGGTGATTCCTCACCATAGTTTTAGCATGAGTTGAATGGTGATTGTATAGGTGGAAAATCACTCCAATTTTAGAAATGTGCCATCAGTCATGAGCTTGGGCGAATGAGTATGTGGCTTAATGTGTGCGGGTTTGTTAAGCAAATGGGTGAGAGCGCATATCTCTTGGGAGAGGTGGCACATCCTCATTCCAACCAAATCCAATGAATCCATCAGATCACTCAAATGGTTCCAGTTAAATCACATTCACTCCATTTGTTTGGTGCACCCCCAAGGGTTCGTAAAATCTATAAAAGCGAGGCCTTCTTCCTCATTTGAAGAAAAATGCAAGGAACCTCTTCCTTTTGTAATGTTGATTCTATTTTGATTAGTAAAGATGAAGAATTTGGAGCTCTACCTTGTTCCTGTTTATTTTTCTAAGCAACATAGAGAGCCATTCTCTTAGGAGAATGGAGACACCTGGTCCAGGACCAGGGCGTGGACCCAACTTAGAGTTGAGTGATCATTCTATTGAATGATGATATCTAGTCAAGGACCATGATATGGATCCAGTACAACATCGGGGGGACTCAACCTTGAGTTGAGTGACCATTCTGTTGAATTGTGACATCTGGTTCGGGACCAGGATGTGGACCCAGTCCAACACTGGGGGGACTCAACCTAGAGTTGAGTGATCATTATGTTGAATAATGATATCTGGTCAAGGACCATAATATGGACCCATTCTAGCACTAGGGGTACTCAACCTTGATTTGAGTGACCATTCTATTTAATGGTGACATATGGTCCGGGACCGCAACGTGGAAGCAGTCTAGCACTGGTAGACTCAACCTAGATCTGAGTAGCCATTATTTTGAATGGAGGCACCTGATCAGTTACCAGGAATTCACCTAATCCGAGACTAAGAACTCATGCTGGGGCTGAGGGTCATTCACTTGGAGAATGGAGGCACTTGGTATGTTAACAAGTATTTGACCTATTGTCAAATTATGCAGCCTATGGCTGAGGCACCAAGTCTGTTACTAGGAAGGCACTATAAGCCCTAGACTAGGTCTTGGCATGTGTGAAACACTGACTCTTGATCAGTGGGCTTTGCGATCTTCTCCAAGGCTCAATTACGCTTGGTTAAGACACCTCAGTACCTAATCTTGGTGTCTCATAGAGTGTGAGATAAAAGCATTAGTAATTCTCTTTGTTTATGATGATGTACTTTGAGTGGTGATGAAAGACCACCTTTCCCACTTGTATTGACCACAAGGGCATTTGAAGAAGGCCTGACCAAAAGTGAAAAATACATAAGGACTTTTAGACCACAGGAAGGCTAAAGAAAAAAGTAAAAATTAGAAAAGAATAAAATAATAATATTTTGTTCTTTCTAATTTTGGTCCACTTACAGGTGACTCAAAGGATATAAAAGAATATCAATCCATTTCATTATTACACACACTTTCTCTCACAGTTTCAACTACTCCAAGTGAAGTTTACACATGTTATCGAAGAGAAGGACAATTATTGTGATTCCCTACCATGGATGCGTCTAGCTAGGGCATTCACAATTATGTTTGGTAAACCCTCGGCCAAGGTTTTATAAGCTGTTGCAAGTTTATCAATTTTTTGTAAGCTAGGGTTATAACTGAAACACTCTTTATCTTCGGGCAGCTGAGTCTTTTCTTGGGCAGCTTCCATCCACCCTCACTGAGCAGATCTAAGTATTGTACATGCAGCCCCATCTCCTCTCGGGCTGACCACTCCTTGTTCACGAGATGCCTTAGAGAGAGCACAACCCTCTTTTCCACCCGCAAAAAGCCTTTACAGGCCTACCCATGAAGGATCTATCCTATGGCTAACCCTCGAGTGGCCTTAATAGGAAAACCTGTGAGGGTTAGCCTACGGCTAAACCCTTGGGCATGCCAATAAGCTGACTCATAAGGGTTTGTGCCTCCGGGATTTCCCTTGGGTAGCCTGCTAGCCCTTAAGGGCTAGCTGTTAGACACTGAGAGGGGGAGTGAATCAGCATCAACATACTATCTCAGTCCTATCATCAGTTGTTCATCATTATTCTATCCATATCTACAGGCACATCATTCAGACCATAACCATGAATACATCATTCTATCCATCAAATTGCTGCCAGCATCATACAATCATCCTTTCTTACTGCTGTACATACACATCATATCAATCTGTTCATCACAACTTCTCATCTCTACTACTGGTCATCTGCTACTCATTATTCTTTGCTTCTTCAACACTGGTCAATGTCTTGGTTGTGATCTTCAAGTAGAAATCATGCATCAGCTTCATCAACAAGGTCTGTCAAACATCTGGACATGCATATCATAGGGTATGCATTATCATGTACAAGAGTCTATCAAGTAGTATCATCAACATATATCATCATTAAGTGTAGTATGATATGTAGGGTTGCATGTACCATCATGAGGTAAGCATTATAGTATTACTCATGCACACATTCAGAAACACTTTTTCAAGAACTGTTCATCGTTGCAATTTGCATTTGTATATTCCTCTGTATCGAAGCTTTACCATGTATAACATTGTTTTACTTATCTTACCTTTTCTTAGCAACTTGCCATAGGTGTCACTGTAAAACATAGGCTGAATGAGAGTGATCCTCGTGCATCTTCAAAACTTGAACTATTTATCTTGCATCAAATTAACAAATTGAGCATAATATGAAGAGTCGTTCAAGGCTACAACTGAAATTCAAATTGTGTTCAATATTGGAACAACCCAATCTTATCACTCGTCATGTCACTTAACATTGGAATGCTCAAACTTAGACTTCAACCTCTATCAAGTCAATAGACCATTGCATTCTTTACTGCTATACATCATCATCATCAATAGGTCTATTTGGAACATCATCATAGGGTTTGCATTATCATAGGATTTGCATACAAGACATCATGTCATCATGTATAAGTGTGTATGTATTGTATATCCATCATAAAGTAGAAGTATCATTGTTTCACCACCTCACTGTATCATTGTATGCAACTACTGCTGGTCAATTATATATATACTGAATATACAATCATTGTATACTGTACATTACTGAACATGTTCATGTATCACTGTTTTATCCACCTCAACAACATCATAATCATACATGTATCAACATCACTGATTGGAATTAGGGCATCATTATAAAGTGTATCATCAAGGTTTTGCAATATCCAAGAATATAGTGTCATGTTTCCATCATCATGGAGTGTAAGTTATCTTACCTTTCATTAACACTTTGCACTCACATTTGGGATATTTATGACTTCTATAGGAGACCCTAGACTCAACCTTTGAACTGTAAGGTGTGGCAATGCTTCCAATCACCACGAATTCTACTGCTGCAAAAGTCTGCTCCTAAACTCCGAAATTCCTCAATGCATACTTTCTTGCTGTCACGTGCTTCTCATTTGCTGATTGTATGGATCAAGACCTCAAGTCTTTTATTCTGCTGCTATCACAGTCACGAGCTCTCTTCTTGTCACATCATTGGATTGACCCCACCCAAGTCCAAAGGACTACTGTAAACAAACTCAAGACCAAAAAGGTGATTACTGTAAAGAGAGGTCTGCTGTAAACACTCCTTCAAGGTTTGGGTTTGTGGAGGATACCACCTCAGATATTAGGGTCTGTTGCTCCCATGTGAATTTGACTGCTCCAGCTATTTTGATTTTAGTCATAAGGCCATCGAAATATCCAAATGTAAAATACCACGGAATTCTTTACTCCATTGCAGCTGCTCTTCTAGTGGACTGTGGCTGCCTCAGTCCACTTTTAACCAAAAAAAAATCTCAATTTTTTTTTTCTGCTCCTGCGTTACTACTGCCATCTGAATTTCCTTAGTCATAATAGTCCAAAATTCAGAGCTCAATATCTCATCCGAAATTGCACTTCAAAATAATGAAACTTGGTGGAGTATTTATACTAGATTTCCATAAAAAAATTATGGATCCGACCTTCAAAAAAAATTAATTTTTAAATTTAAATTTAAATTTATTCTGGAGCCGACTTGTCATTTTTGTTTTTATTTTTTATTTTTTTTTATTTTAAAGTCACACAATCTACTTATCATTTCAATGGTCATTTAGAAATGGTTTTAGGGTGTACTTAAGTCAAGCATTCTTCAAGCTTTTCCTTAAAATGGTTTCAAGGTTACCATATCATTTATATCAAGCCACCATATTCCAATGTCCAACATCCACCATGTGTATGGGCTCTAATGCTAAAATCACATGCAAAGGTATTTATCAAAACCAAAGACCATATCAACAGTGAGGGCTTCATCTATGTGTTATTTTATCAACACATCAAAGATTCATACACATGAGCCACACCATTTTCACCAAGTGTGGGTTCAAGGGCCTTCATACCACAATGTATGTGGGTGCCAACGTCTTCAATGTGTCATGTCCATAAGTCATTACCATTTTAAGGGTATCATCCACCTTTTATGTCACATATTTTTACTATTTAGATGGTCATTAGGGTATGTCTTCAAGTCACCAACACCCCAATAGTTATAAGAGGGACCAAGGGCTCTTATTCAAAATCTTAGGGTATCAAGGTCTTCACAAAGGTTCCATGACTTCATTAAGTCATCAATGACCATATCTTCATGTCACCTAACCATGTAAGTGCACGTAGTGGGCTCCATGGGCTTCTTCATCAATCAAGGGGCTTCATGGGCTTATTCAACCATCTTAACCATGCCAAGAGACCTCCAAGGGTCAAGATCCATCATGCTACCTACTGTGGGGTTGCCAGGCCTTCTCCTTGGGTACCATGACATCATCATAGCATGAATGACCACAGAATGGATCATTAATGCTTCTCCAACCCATCTAGGGTTTCTCCAATGCCCATCAAGGCTTTAAGACCATTTCCAGGGTCTTCGACACCATCAACAGAGTCTTCAACATCTTCAACAAGGTGGTGGCATCAAGATCCAGCCTTGTGGGTACATGGACCTTGTCAACTAGGTATAAGGTGCTTCAAGGCACAAACCCACGTTTTAAGGGATCCAAAGCACTACAAGGTGCAAAACCACTTTCTAAGGGGTCAAGGCACTGCAGGTGCGACTTTGTGGCATCAATGACATCCTGTGGGGCCACTGCAAGTCCATGTTGGCATCAATTACAATTTCATCAACAATCTCCCCCTTTGTCATTGATGACAACAACTCATGCTCCCCCTGTGAGCATGCTCCCCTTTTGTCTTCATCTCTCCCCCTTTGGCATCAATGGCAAAGGGTGTCCACATACCTATGTCTGAAATCTCGGATCACTGCTGACTACTCCTCCTGACAATATGCACGATCCTAGGACCTATCTGTATACCTGGAGTAACCATCCTTTCTTCGTTGAGTTCATCCTCCAGCCTTATGAACTCAAGGTGTGCTAAGGTCTTTGAGAGACCTTACACTTGGCTTTCCATATGGCATCCATCTTCCCTGCTCTGATAAACCTCTCCTATCTACAACTACTCGGTCTTCCTCATCCATACTTGTTTCTTGGCATCCGTGCTTTGAGCATTTGGTCCTTCATCTGTACTGGCTTTCCTTGATGAGCTGTATAGGAAAATTCTCATGTGTTGTTTTTTGGGTACTCCAACAATATTGAGCTTTGTGCCCAAGTCCATTGCTACTATAACACCTCATCATGCGACAATATGCAGCAATGTGACCAACATTGTTGCATGTCTAACACCTGACTAAGCTGTTGGAACTTCCAACACTTCTTTGATCAACTTCATTTCTCCATGCCTGAGCGTATCCTTGACTATAGACATTTGTCTTCTGATCTTCAAATCTTCTTGTTGATGTATATGAAGAACTCCTTCTTGGCTGACTTCTTTGACTGGCACATTCATGGGCTTTGTGTCCAAACCCACTACACATGTAGCATCTTAAAGTATGACTGCATGTGGCAGCAGTATGGCCTTCTTGTTTGCATGTCCAGCATCTAACCAAGTTGCTTTGTCTTCTAATATTTCTGCTTCCACAATTTATTTCCTTGTGGCCAAAGTTTGAGCAAGAAAAACAATAGACATTAAATTCATATTCATACCTTGGACCTTGTTTCCTTCTTGGAGTTGAATCTTTGCTTTGAGGAATGAGGTCAGGTTCTTTATGTGTTCTTGAACATTCACCATCCTTGTTATCATGTGCAGGTACATAGGATGCATCCTTGGTCATTGGTGGACCATCATTTGGGGTCTTTGGAGACCACTTGTCTTCTTCTATATTGTCTTCTACCTTTCTAAACCCAAAACCGGATTTGTCAAAGGGAGACCTTTGGCAATCTAAGATCTTATCTAGGGAAATTGAACTGTCCTGGAACTTAACCAAGGCTTCGTTCTTCTTACCTTTCTTCCTGAGACCAACTACCTCCATTTCCAATTTCTGGACTGTCTCCTCCTTTTCTTCCAGCTAACTCTTCAGGTTTCTTCTATCCTCTTGGCTTCGTCCAACTGAGTCTTCATATCATGATTGACCTCTCTAGTTTCTTCAAGCTCTTGAGCAGGCTTTTTTGGGTCTTCCTTTTGACTGATCAATTCAGTCTTTAATTGTTCAACTTCAGCATCCTTTTCTTTCATTCGATCTCGCAACTCTTTGTCCTTGTCTTTGAGCTTTACAAGCAACACTTTCATTGACATGGTCTTCTGCTGATATTCATTCAAGGAGTCCAAGATTTTCTTTTTGAACCTTGTGAAGTCACTCTGGGTCAGATTTACTATGTTCAGAAACCAGCTGGCTCTTAGATCAATATTCAACAACGTGAGATGTATCTCATGTGCAGTATTTGATAGCCCTTCATCCTCATCTGCAAGAACCTTCTCAATTTCATCACACAAGCTATCATTATAATCACAAGAGTTCATACCTTTACTGGAGTCCTCTTCTTGTTTGTCTTCTTCTTGATTGAGCTCTTCTGGGGGCTTGTCTTCTGATTTTTGATCTGTCTTTTCGGGTTCTGGTCTTTCCTTCTGATACTCACTCTCCAACTTGAACCATAGGTATTTTGCTGAAGTGTACTCTCCTACACTTTCCTTCACTGAGCTGGAAAGTCCATCCATGAGGAACTTCAAGGCTGTAGTGTTGTCCTTCTTTGCTTCCTTCTGTGCATTGATAACAACTTCCCAAATACCAAACTTCTTCAGATAAGCCTTCATTTTGCTCCTCCAACTGAAATAATCTGTAATATCAAGTATAGGCATGTCATTGCTTGATGACTCTTTCTTTTCCTCAATTGTGTCTAAGGATCTCCTTCAAGCTTGCTAGGATTGTGACGAAGGCCAGCTCTGATACCAATTGTTAGACACTAAGAGGGGGGATGAATCAGTGTAAAGCCAATTTTAAAACTTTTCTTAACTTGTCACAATTAACTACCAATTCATCATTCCATTATTCTTCCAATTTCATAATCATTTCATAAACATATTTCACTTCATCATTCACATATCATAAGCATTTGAATCATCAAGAACCATATCACAAAAGAACATAACACCATATAATTTTGTAATCTTTTTGTATTAGTTTTGGACTGCCTACAACTGTGAGGTAAAATCAGCACCTACCGATATGAAGAGCACCTACTCTGCATCCAGGACCCTGCCTGGTTTTCTTAGACCCTGCTAAGAAGGGGTTTGAGGTATCCTAACCTTAGATGCAAGTCAAGCTTGCATTTACAATTTAAGCTCACCGTCTCAACACATTTTCATCACTGTCACATCACACCAGCACTTATCTCTAACATCTCTTCAATCAGCATCAACATACTGTCTCAGTCCTATCATCAGTTGTTCATCATCATTCTGTCCATATCTACAGGCACATCATTCTGACCATAACCACAAATACATCATTCTGTCCATCAAATTGCTGTCAGCATCATACAATCATCCTTTCTTACTGCTGTACAAACACATCTTATCAATCTGTTCATCACAACTGCTCATCTCTGCTGCTGGTCATCTGCTACTCATTATTCTTTGCTTCTGCAACACTGGTCAATGTCTTGGCTGTGATCTTCAAGTAGAAATCATGCATCAGCTTCATCAACAAGGTCTGTCAAACATCTGGACATGCATATCATAGGGTATGCATTGTCATGTACAAGAGTCTATCAAGCAGTATCATCAGCATATATCATCATTAAGTGTAGTATGGTATGTAGGGTTGCATGTACCATCATGAGGTAAGAATTATAGTATTACTCTTGCAAACATTCACAAACACTTCTTCAAGAACTGTTCATCGTTGCAATTTGCATTTGTATATTCCTGTGTATCGAAGCTTTACCATGTATAACATTGTTTTACTGTTCTTACCTTTTCTTAGCAACTTGCCATAGGTGTCACTATAAAACATAGGATGAATGAGAGTGATCATCGTGCATCTTCAAAACTTAAACTATTTATCTTGCATCAAATTAACAAATTGAGCATAATATGAAGAGTCCTTCAAGGCTACAACTGAAATTCAAATTGTGATCAATACTGGAACAACCCAATCTTATCACTCGTCATGTCACTTAACATTGGAATGCTCAAACTTAGACTTCAACCTCTGTCAAGTCAATAGACCATTGCATTCTTTACTATTGTACATCATCATCATCATCAATAGGTCTATCTAGAACATCATCATAGGGTTTGCATTATCATAGGATTTGCATACAAGACATCATGTCATCATGTATAAGTGTGTATGTATTGTATATGCATCATAAAGTAGAAGTATCATTGTTTCACCACCTCACTGTATCATTGTATGCAAATACTGCCGGTCAATTATATATATATTGAATATACAATCACTATATAATGTACATTACTGAACATGTTCATGTATCATTGTTTTATCTACCTCAACAACATCATCATCATACATGTATCAACATCACTGATTGGAATTAGGGCATCATTATAAAGTGTATCATCAAGGTTTTGCAATATCCAAGAATATAGTGTCATGTTTCCATCATCATGGAGTGTAAGTTATCTTACCTTTCATTAACACTTTGCACTCACATCTGGGATATTTATGACTTCCGTAGGAGACCCTAGACTCCAACCTTTGAACTGTAAGGTGTGGCAATGCTTCCAATCACCACGAATTCTGTTGCTGCAAAAGTCTGCTCCTAAACTCCAAAATTCCTCAATGCATACTTTCTTGTTGTCACGTGCTTCTCATTTGCTTATTGTATGTATCAAGACCTAAAGTCTTTTATTCTGCTGCTATCACAGTCACAAGCTCTCTTCTTGTCACATCATTGGATTGACCCCACCCAAGTCCAAAGGACTGCTGTAAACAAACTCAAGACCAAAAAGGTGACTGTTGTAAAGAGAGGTCTGCTGTAAACACTCCTTCAAGGTTCGGGTTTGTGGAGGATACCACCTCAAATATTAGGGTGTGCTGCTGCCACGTGAATTTGACTGCTCCTGTTGTTCTAATTTCAGTCATAAGGCCACCGAAATATCCATATGTAAAATACCACATAATTCTTTACTCCATTGCAGTTGCTCTTCTAGTGGACTATGGCTGCCTCAATCCACTTTTAACCAAAAAAAATCTCAATTTTTTTTTTGTCTGCACCTGCGTTACTGCTGCCATCCGAATTTCCTCAGTCATAACAGTTCGAAATTTAGAGCTCAATATCTCATCCGAAATTGCACTTCAAAATAATGAAACTTGGTGGAGTATTTATACTAGATTTCCATAAAAAATTATGGAGCCGACCTTAAAAAAAATTAATTTTTAAATTTAAATTTAAATTTATTCTGGAGCTGACTTGTCATTTTTTTTTAAAAGTCACACAATCTACTTATCATTTCAATGGTCATTTATAAATGGTTTTAGGGTGTACTTAAGTCAACCATTCTTCAAGCTTTTCCTTAAAATGGTTTCAAGGTTACCATATCATTTATATCAAGCCACCATATGCTAATGTCCAACATCCACCATGTGTATGGGCTCCAATGCCCAAATCACATGCAAAGGTATATATCAAAACCAAAGACCAGATCAAGAGTGAGGGCTTCATCTATGTGTTCTTTTATCAACACATCAAAGATTCATGCACATGAGCCACACCATTTTCACCAAGTGTGCGTTCAAGGGCCTTCATACCATAATGTATGTGGGTGCCAACGTCTTCAATGTGTCATGTCCATAAGTCATTACCATTTTAAGGGTATCATCCACCTTTTATGTCACATATTCTTACTATTTAGATGGTCATAAGCGTATGTCTTCAAGTCACCAACACCCCAATAGTCATAAGAGGGACCAAGGGCTCTTATTCAAAACATTAGGGTATCAAGGTCTTCACAAAGGTTCCATGACTTCATTAATTCATCAATGACCTTCATGTCACCTAACCATGTGAGTGCACGTAGTGGGATCCATGGGCTTCTTCATCAAGCAAGGGGCTTCATGGGATTCTTCAACCATCTTAACCATGCCGGGAGACCTCTAAGGGTCAAGATCGATCATGCTACCCACTGTGGGGTTTCCAGGCCTTCTCCTGGGGTACCATGACATCATCATAGCATGAATGACCACATAATGGGTCATTAATGCTTCTCCAACCCATCTAGGGTTTCTCCAATGTCCATCAAGGCTTTAAGACCATTTCCAAGGTCTTCAACACCATCGACAGAGTCTTCAACATCTTCAACAAGGTGGTGGCATCAAGATCCAGCCTTGTGGGTACATGGACCTTGTCAACCGGGTACAAGGTGCTTCAAGGCACAAACCCACGTTGTAAGGGATCCAAAGCACTACAAGGTGCAAAACCACTTTGTAAGGGGTCAAGGAACTGCAGGTGGGACTTAGTGGCATCAATGGCATCCTGTGGGGCAACTGCAAGTCCATGTTGGCATTAATGACAATTTCATCAACACTAGCAGGCTGGAATGCTTAGGTATTTCCAATAGTAGAAACGGGTAGCAAACAGGCCACGTGTAGAAGGCAGCAAAGCTATGGGCAGCACAACAGGCCACCAGGCAAAACAGGTAGGTACAGAGAAGGTACATGGAAGGTACATAATAGGTACAAAGAAGGCACAAACATGGGCAAGTACAAACAGGCATTTGGGAAGAGCAGGGCAATGGATCTGGGCAGGAAAATAGTCCTTTGAGGTAGCCTGCTAAATATGGGCAGGAGAGAGAAAATTAGGGCAACAAACCCTAATTTGTCAAAAATCCCTAGTTGGGTGTTTTACTGTGAAATTGGATTATCTTGTGTAATTGTGGATCTGTGGTACAAACGCAGTTAGGGTTTGTGGAATTTTGAAGAAAACTCAGTCATCTCATTTATGAGATGAACTACTAATGCTTTTGGGGTTTTTGTCCTTTAAAGGTTTCCCCAGTGAAAAATATTGTGTTCAATGTGTTCATTTGTTAATGTTGTTTTTACTGCACTTGTCATTTGTTATCAGTTAGTCTGCAAATTTTTAACTATTCATGCTAATGCTGAAATTCAACATGGTATCAAAGCTTAGCATGTGAAGACACATTAAAGGGAGATTGTTGTTTTCTTCCTAGACCTTGGGATAAGTTTTGCAAACTTAACATTTGACCAAGTGGTAAAGATGGTCATCAATGTCTCCAGACCAGAAGAGAAGCTACAAGGTTCAACTAAGTACAACTCTTGGAAGGATAGGTTGACATCTATTCTCGAAGAAAATGACTTGGATGACATTGTGTTTAATGTCAGTGAAGAGCCAACATCTAATGCTGATAGAATTGATTACAAAAAGAAGCAGGCTAAGGCTAGAAGGATCATTTATGATTTTGTTAAAGAAACAGTGATTCCCAACATCACAGCTCTAAATACTGCCAAAGAATTATTTTACAGCTTGGCCAACTTGTATGAAAAGAAGGCTCCCAGTTATAAGAGAGTCTTACAGAAGAGGCTACGAACTTTGAAGTTGAACAAGGATGAAGGAGTTGGTTCCTTTTTCACGAAAATTGAACAGGTAAGAGATCAACTTATTGCTATTGCTATTTTTGTTGATGATGACGACCTTGTGCAAACTATGGTTGATGGTCTCCCAAGCTCTTGGGAAACATTCATGGCATCTGTCAGTGGATGAGAGAATCATCCAACATTCGAAATACTTTGGCATGATTGCATAGAAGAATAGGGAAGGACTTCAGGAAAGGTAACCAAGGAAGGTGACCTTGCACTTGCAGCAAAGACAAAGAAGTTCAAGAAGCCCTCCCCTCAACAAAATAAGGGAAAGAAACCTCAAGGTAATTTCTTTGATATGTCAAAAGTGGAATGCTATAATTTCCATAAGTTTGGACATTTTTCCAAGGATTGCAGGCAAACCAAGAAGAGAACCAAAAGGAGGTTTCATGCCTCTGTTGTAGAAGTAGAAGAATAACTGAAGAAGAAGAAGAAAACCAAGGCTAACAAAGAAGAAGAACCTAGAAGAGAGTACTACCTATTTTTTTCTCTCTTTGGTTACATCACAAGTATTGCTACCTCTTAGTTGGTAGATAGTGGTTCCTCTAGGCACATGACAGGTAACTATGAATCTCTAACCAGTTATAGAAAGAAGAAGTTCACCACACATGTGGAACTTGGAGATGACTCCACCTACAAGATTGAAGGAGTTGGCTCAACTTCACTTCAACTTGACTCAGGTATGGTTCTTCATATTGATGATTTCTTATATGTTCCTGGTTTGACGAAGAATCTTCTATCTGTTGCTGACTTAGAGGACAAGGGCTACAAAGTCCTCTTCGTGGACAAGAAATTCCTTCTATGGGAAAAAGGATGAAGATCTAAGCTCAACAGTACAGATTGGGGTTCAAGAGGGAGGCCTTTATAGGGCTTTCAAGGATTCCTCTCATGCAGTTGATCCATGTGAGTTATGGCATAGAAGGTTTGGAAACCTCCGCTACACAACTCTTCCAGGATTACAAAATAGTAGAGATGTGGCCCACCATGAGAAAACTTTGTTTCGTCAAACATAAGATATTTCAAAGGAAGATGAAGTACCTCCCCTTGAGCTTCCAGTTTCAGAAATTCAGAGGGAGGAAGAGGAATTTGAGGATCAAACTTTAAATGTTCCAGAGGAAACTAAAAGTCCAACATAAGAACTACTTGAAGTTCCTCCTTCCAAAAGGAGACCATCTTGGTACCAAGAAATGGTACAAGAAGGCAAGAAGCATATTGCTCCTCTCGGGACTTTCAAAGAAAACATAATACCATAGAAGTAGTCCAGTCTTATAAGTCATCTTGACAGTACAGAACCTTCAACATACTAAGAAGCAACAAATAAACAGGTATGGGTTGATGCCATGATTGAAGAATACAATTCAATCATGAAGAATGATGTGGGGGGGAATTGTTCCCAGACCAACAAGAAAGTTAGTAGTGACATCCAGATGGATTTATAAAATCAAGCATGCTGCTAATGACTATGAATAAGTATAAATCCAGATTTGTAGCTCTTGGCCTCATTCAGGCATAAGGCATTGACTATGATGAGACTTTTTCTCTTATTTCCAATTACACTACTATTAGTACCATTGTTTCTCTTGCTACATTATTCAGATGGAAGTTACATCAAATGGATGTAAAGACAACCTTCCTCAAAGGCAAGATTGAGGAGGAAGCCTACATTGAACAACCTGAAGGCTTTGTGAAGAAAGCCTTGTATAGACTGAAATAGGCTCTGGGAGTCTGGTATGCGAGGATGGATGGATTTATCCACTACTTTGGGTTTTCCAAAAGTATAGTTGATTCTAACTTGTACTTTTAGGTTGTTCATAATCATGTCTTGATACTTGTAGATGACTTGTTTCTTATAGGTGACGAACAATTGATAAAACAAAGTAAGAGGGAGCTTACCTATAAATTTGAGATGAAAGATCTTGGATTAGTGAATTAATTCCTTGGATTATAGGTCTCGAAAAATCCAGGAGACTCTCTTCCTGACACAAGGAAAGTATTCAATGGACATCTTGCAGAGATTTGGGATGCAGGACAGCAAGTCTATGGACATACCCATGACTTCCAAGTTGATAAAGTTGGGTGAATCAAATACCAGTTCACAGGGTGTGGACTCTACTCTCTACAGACAACTTATTGGATCCTTGATGTATCTCATGCATATAGGACCAGGCATCTATTACATAGAGAATGCTCTGATTCAGTTCATGTCCAACACTTATGGGCTTAGTTATACTTCCAGCAGTGGAGTATTTTTGTCTATATATACTAATTCAAATTAGGCTAGAAGTGCAGTAAATCAGAAAAGTACCTCTGGTTACTACTTTAGTATGAGATCTGCAATGATCTCTTGGTCTAGCAGGAAGCATGATTCCATATCTCAGAGTACATATGAGGCAGAGTATATTGCTGCAAGTGATGCTTGTAAGGAAGCAATTTGGCTCAAAAAACTTATATCTCATCTGTTCGGGGGAAATCTTGACTTAACGATCATCCACTGCAATAATCAGAGTTGCATAAATATTTCAGAGAACTCAATGTTTGAAATGAGGTATCATTTCATTAGAGACCTAGTTCAGAGAGGTGCTCTGAAGTTGCAGTACTTTCGTACAGATGAATAGATTGCAGATATCTTGACCATGCCTCTGACAACATAAAAGTTTGTATACTTTTGTGACAAGCTTGGCATGGTAGAGAACGCCTCTCTCGCTGAGAGGGAGTGTTGATTTTTCTCAGCAGCATTGAGAGCCATTTCCTTAGGAGAATGGAGACACCTGGTCCAAGACCAAGGTGTGGACTTAACTTAGAGTTGAGTGATCATTTTGTTGAATGATGATATCTGGTTGAGCACCATGATATGGACCTAGTCCAGCATTGGGGGGACTCAACCTTGAGTTGAGTGACCATTTTGTTGAATGGTGACATATGGTTCAGGACCAGGATGTGGACCCATTCCAACACTGGGGGAACTCAACCCAGAATTGAGCGATCGTTCTGTTGAATGATGATATCTTGTCAAGGACCATGATATGGACCTAGTCCAGCACTGGGGGGACTCAACCTTGAGTTGAGTGACCATTCTATTGAATGGTGACATCTGGTCCGGGACCACGATGTGGAACTAGTTTAGCACTAGTAGACTCAACCTAGATCTGGGTAACCATTCTTTTGAATGCGGCACCTGGTCAGTTAACGGGAATTCACCTACTATGGCACTAGGAACTCATCCCAGGGCCGAGGGCCATTCTCTTAGAGAATGGATGCGCTTGGTCTGTTAGTAAGTATTTGACCTAGTGTCAAATTATTCAGCCTATGGTTGAGGCACCTGGTTTGTTACCTGGAAGGAAATATAACCCCTAGACCAGGTCTAGGCATGTGTGACACTCTAACCCTTGATCAATGGGCGTTACGATCTTTTCCAAGGCTTATCTACCCTTGGTTGAGACACCTTAGTACACGATCTTGGTGTCTCACAAAGTGTGAGATAAAAGCATTAGTAATTCTCTATGTTTATGATGATGTACTTTGAGTGGTGATGAAATACCACCTTGACCACTTGTATTGACCACAGGGACACTTGAAGAAGGCCAAAGCAAAAGTAAAAAACACATAAGGACTTTTGGACCACAAGTAAAAGTCAAATACACATAAGGACTTTTTGGACCAGAGTTTGGATTTGAGCAGCAACGACAATCAAAGTGCCATCAAGCTTGCTAAAGATCCAGTTCTACATCAACGCAACAAACAAATTGAGCTACACATGCACTTCATCAGAAATCTTGTTCATGATCATGTGCTTGAAATGCTCTATTGCCCTACAAATGATCAAGTTACAGACATCTTCACCAAGTCTCTTATAGAAGCGAAGTTTTCTAAACTTCGATCTATGTTAGGAGTTCATGAATGTGCCCTTAAGGGGGGATAGACTCTAATTCCTCCTTTCTTCTCCTAATAGTGTCACTTTTGTAAATCCTTCAATCCTATCCCAAGTTGTTCTTAAGGGGGGATGTTAGGATATTTAGACACTTAGGAGTTAGTTAAGATCAACTTATGTAATATATTTGTTAGGTAAAGTGTGTTTCTTTAGTATGCACTAGTATGCATTTGTAAATATTCTAATCTGACGGTCACGATATGTTCTAGACATAAAGTGATCTGACGGTTCAACTTCTCTTAGATCATACCTACCATTGATCCATGGCTTAACACCCGATTGGTCCATGATCTCTATTTAAAGAGCATGGAGGGTCCCTGGCTAGTTGATCGATTATGAGAAGCTCATATGTAACTTTCTTTCTTTTGCATAATAAATTGCTCCAAGTATCTATTTGGCTGGGGCTATGGACTGTTTCCCTCTCAAGGGTTTTAACCACGTGACAAACATCGGTGTATTAATCTATGATCTGTTTGTGTGAAGTGGTTGCTCTAGGTGTTCGGTCTTTTGGGAGTACCCTGTGTACCCGAACAAGATGAGCAACCAATAATATCCTAGCATGACTTCAAGGGTGACCATGATAATTCCACACAACATGTGGAATGGCTTATGTCTTTGGCTTCAGAATATGGTATTAAAGAAGAAGAATATGTTTACATGCGATCATTTGTCCTTCTCCTGGGAGGAAAGGATCTTGCTTGGTTTGTGGTACTAGATAAAGGAACGATATCATCCTTTGTAGAATTGGTGGAAACATTCTGTAACCACTGGGATTCATAGCGTCTTGACGAATAGATACCTCATGGCGGTCATGCAAGTGACTTGTTCAGTAAGGAATCCCAATACAAAGATCAGGTTGAAGCAATCATTGTTCAAGTTCTAACTGATGATATCTTAAGCACGATAGATGAAGCTTCCCAAGCAGATGAATGAAGAGAAGCTTTCTATTATTCCTTGAGGCCATGTAGCATTATCTCCATACGTTGCAGCGAGAAAGAGAAGCTTGATGAAGTTACTCAGGTAGATACAAATTTAACAATATCTGGGATGAGGAACCTCTGGTCACCTCCAACAAGGATAATGAAGACATAACTTATGAAGACACTTTTGAAAGAGATATGAGCATTCCTTCTCCTTATGAGGCTAATGTCAAATAATGGCTCAACCATTTTGCCACTATAATAGAATATAAAAAATCGCCATACTTTGTAGATAGTTGTCATATGCACATGGCCCATTATGATGAAAAGTTTGAAGATTTGGTACCTCGTATATTTGGTGATTCTTCCATGATGTCTACATCATACTCATCCTATAGTAGGGAATCATGTTGCACAAATTATTTTTTTGCATATATTCAACATATGATGAGCCTAGGTTATCACTCTCAATTGTTCTCCTCAAGAAGTGTTGAGGAAGTTGTTTAGCCCACTTTACCCTACATTGGTAATCACTTAATGATACATCTCAACAAGACCGAGGAAGGTAGGTGGACAGGTATGATTTTCATCCCTCATTCTCATAATATTTATTGTTTATCTTTTCATTTGAAGTATGAAGGTATGAATTATTTTGTTGACAATTTCAAAAGTTCAAGGATTATTGGGGTTACTAACATGATTGTGGAAAAGAGAAGCAATATACTTGTGTGTCCAAAGAAATGCTTGAGTAAATGCACAGACAGGTTATGGCTCACATATGAAGATTTGTGAGATCTAACTCTATGAATAGCCTCCCAAGTTCAAGATTTATGGGCGAATTTCAGGAAGTTTTTTTTCTTATAAGAAATGTATGATGAAGGTGTCCCATACATAAGTCTGCTAGAAGCATGGATCAATGAATCTTGTCAAAGCGATGCTTATCCGTGGAACCAATTTTAAGTCTTCCAGGTTCTTAAGAAGGTTTGGTTTCATGACCTCACCCAGATGAAGATCCTGGTACAAACTCAACATATCATGGATTACATTAAAGGACAAAGGTAAGATATCAAGTATGAATTACTTACTTAAATGGTTACACTGGTGGTATGATTTCACCTAACCTGTTTTGGATACCACGTTTAGAGTAGGTAGGGTTAGTTGCATTAGGCATATTTCTATGCATTGCATTTGGTGTATTTTCATCCTTTAGTTAGTTTTTATTGTTCTTAGTTTGTTTCAATAATTTAGCGAACAAGGAAGGAAAAAATTTATCTAGGAGAAATATTCATACTTCCCAAGTTTCCGTGAACTTATTTTTGGTTTCACTTTCATATTTACTTGTTCCCCAACCTTAATTTCTTTATCTAGTCTTTTCAAGTCTGCATAAATTTTTTTGTTATGCCTTTAAATTTTGCATGACTTTCTTCACTTCATGTTCAATTTCTCTAAGCTTATCAGGACCAAACATAAACCTATTCATATGGTTATCCCAATTGATAGGAGTATTTGATCTTATACCATAGAGAGTTTCAATGGACTCATCTTTGAAGATGTTTTATAACTATTATTATACACAAATTCTACTAAGTGTAGATGTTATTCCCACTGAGGTGATTTCTGCATTACATACAAGGGAAGCATGTCTTCCAATATATAATTTTACCTTTTTTTTTACCATATGTTTGTGGATTATAAGTAGTGTTGAAAATTAACTATGTGTCCAATCCTTCAAATTATCCCTTCCAAAAATTAGGTGTAAAATTTGAATCTATGTCTAAAATGATAGTTTGAGGTATCCCATGCAATTTAAACACTTCTTCAATAAATATCTCCACAATATTTATTTCTTTAAAAATATGTTTGATGAGAGTGAAATGAGGAACTTTGCTTCACTTATCCACTACAACCATGATTTCATCATTATGTTTTCTAGTTTTAAGAAAACCTATAATAAATACCTAAAAATAACCTCCCACTTCCATTCAAGAATTGGTAAAGGTTGTAATAGTCATGCACAATGTTAGTGATCTTATTTAATTTGCTGACATTCAAGAAACCTTGCAATATATTTAGCAATGTCTTTTCTTATCCTCGACCAATAATATTGTTTCCTTGTTGTAGTGATCATTTTCTAATATGTGGGATGTCCTACATAGTGATTTTGTGTAGCTCATCCATTATCAATATATTCATATATGTTGGATTAGGAATGTACAATTTACCCTTGTACTTTAATAATTCCTCTTCATTCATTTGCTAATCTTCATATATTTGTTCTATAGATTGTGCTTATTTGCTAAGCCCTTTTTACCTTTCCCTTTAAATCATATTCATAAATACTAACAATAGTCATATGAATCAAGACCATACTCCTACTTAGTGCGTCAACAACCCTATTCTCTTTTTCTTTTATATGTTTGATCTCAAAATCATACCCACCGATGAAATACAACCATCTAGCTTGTCTAACATTTAAAAATTTACAGAAAAATAAATATTTTAATATAATATTCTTAGTCAATTGTAAAAATATTCTGCTCAATTAATAATGTCTCCATAATTTCAATGCATGAATTATAGCAACAAGTTCTATGTCATGGGTAGCGTAATTTCTCTCATTTTCTTTTAGTTTTTGGGATTCATAGCATACTGCACAATTGTTTCTTATGATCCAAAGCCATAAGATATCATAATATAACAAAGTGCACACTAGCTACAACAATGTAAACATGGGGAACACCTCCAATATATATAAGAGATATGAGTCAAATAATAACTTTCTAAATAATATGAGATCCTTCTCCAATTACCCCAAGTGTAATACCCCTAGTGTGTTAAGCCACTAGACATGTGGTTATTATTGTGTGATTTATGTTGCATTAGGTGCCTGGACCATGGACTTTGGATATTATTATTATCTAATTAAATAATAACTTCAAAATGGACAACTAATGTGTCTAAGGGGTCATGGATTCCACATGTGAAGGGGGTTCTGGACTAGGAGTTGTGGCTCTCCCTAACAACACTCTTATTTCCCATTCTTATTATTTTATCATATGTCTCTACAATTGAACCCAATTCATGAGTTAGTGGGATTTCCCTAGTGCTCGGAATGGATTCCACTTGTTGAATGTGCCCTTGGTGGTTTTGTAGACCCAATTTTGTCCGTGTGCCCTCATTAGCTATTTTTAGCCAAAACATGGGATTGTGAAATTCCCCTCATGTCTTGTAACCCCTCTCTCTCTCTCTCTTGTATCTTCCTCTGTAAATTTTGAGATACATTCTCTTGGAATGGGAGTTAACCCCTTTGGGAATTTGTATTGCTATTAATGAATTCAAATTGGCTCTCTCACTCTCTCTTGGATGATTATGCTTACTCTCTCTTAGGGATATTCGAATGCCTAGGAATGGATTTGAATTGTTGGAAGAAGGACGGAATGCCTTGTAATGAGGTAAGACGACACATTTATGCAAGATTGCAATTTGGATAGATTGAACACAGAAGTACCTCAAGGGCCATTACTTATCTCTGCTTTGGTATTAAACGTGAAGCCCAATGATGGTGGTGATATCCTTAGGTAATGTAGTGAAGGGAATACCATTGCACTAGGTAGTCAAGATGTAATTGAAAGTAAGTGCTGAGGGTAGGTGTTGAGATTCCACAAGTTGTAGCCTAGGAATTCCTGTGAAAGGTGCTACATCCTACCATACATTTGGGTGCACCTATTTCTGAGCATTTTTGGTGCTGATAGTACTGGGAAAGAACACACCATGTTCATTGGTTAAGAGTACCCCTGCTTGTGGATCCATGGCCTCAGCTCGGGGGTGACCTGTTCAAGTGTGACTGACTTGATGATGTCTATGTTTGGTAGGAAATTTTTCTTGTCGAATCTAGTTACCTTCTTAACTAGATGAGTATTCTACTGTCTGTTTACTTACTAATATTGGTAGAAGAATTTATGCTCCTGAATATGATCTATTTAACCTATATAAATGGTTGTAAATGGAAACTTATAGATTAATTACTCATGTGGATTATATGGTTGTATAATACACCCTTTAGTTTGATATTGGATTATGATGAATTTTTTGTGGTTTAATGCTGCAGGACTAAATATTTAATTTGAACGCAATTCAAGACTGAAAGTATTTTTGTCCTTTCCATTGGCTAGTTCTAACGCCGAGAAACATAAGTTTTATATGTTACCAGATTTCATGGTATATTATCTTGAACAATCCACATAATTGTTTGAAATTTTTCAATGAAGACATGCAATTGCAAATTTTAACTGGTGGGAAATGTTTTGACTTAGTCATTTCCTCAAAATGGCTAAGCGCTAACCTTGAATTCATAGAAGTCAATTAAGTGATTTTAGTGTCGATGTGTTGATGCCTACGTCAGGATCGGCGAATTTGAATGTCAATGTATTTTTCATGTCCATGCCGATGTGTCAATGTTGGCATGCTGACATCGGGATTGACAGTACTTTTGTTGGTTTGTTGTTTGGCCATGCCAACTTCTGACTTCTGACTTTCGAAATTCTAACATCAGGATCAATAAAGAAAAGTGCAAATTTATCCAAATATCTGTTGATTATGATGTTCATAAGATACATAAAGGTGGTTGGTTGGTGCATTAGTAATATTGTATCTTGTCCTAAATGTTGTCTTACACATGTATTCATCTATAATCCTCACTTGATGATATCCCGATTTTAAATTAATTTTAGAGAACACTTTTTTTTCAAACTTACTTGGTAAAAAAAGTCATATATTATAGGCAAATAGTGTTTGTTCTTTCTAGTCACCTCATTCAACTTTTTTTAAAGTATGCATAATATTAATGTTCCATCCTTCTTTCTGACAAAACGAACTAGTGCTTCCCAAGGGAATATACTTGGTTTAATATAATTATTTTCCAACAATTCCAGCAATTACATTTTTATCCATCAATTCTATTGTACTCATTCTATATGGTGTTTTATATATAGGTGCAGCTATAGGCACACGATCTATTGTAAAGTAAATCTCTCTCTTAGGAACTAAACCTAGCATTTCTTTCAGAAATACATCTATGAACTCTTAAAGTACCACAAAGTCCTCAAGCTTTGGTTTACAATCATGGACTATTTCTAATATGTGGAATGCATATGGTTTGCGCCCTTTTCGAACACGTTTATTTAACTACGAGGATGAAAGTTTCCATCTAGAGATAGCTCTGTGAATACTTGTTACTATTCTAGGTTAGCATCTTCATATGTGTAAACAAAAGTCTTATTGAGAAATCCAATATTACTTTATATGCATGTAACCAATCCATTACCATTAATACATCACCAGAACCTAATGATAAAATGTTTAAGTCTTCTACAATAGATACCCCATTTCTTTCTAGCTAGTATCTTTCTATTAATTCAATTATTTCCCTCTTGGTTCCTATATCTAATTGGAGTATCTAGGATTTATTATGTTTACTTTTCTAAAGAATGCACGTTTCAACAATTATTGGGGAAATGTAACGTTGACTAGAGCTACGATCAATCAAAACATAAACAAATTGCTCAGGACATAGTTTTACTCCTCTTGAAACCACCATAGATTATTGATAGTCAGTTTGTTAATCCTCCAAGGAAGCATAGATCCTAGGGATACCTCTTGTGATTGTTGTGGCTTCTTGTACATCATGAACAATCCTGGCATTTTCATGTTTATGAGAACAATTACTCAATAAGTGTGCTTCACTATGACCCCAACACTTCAAAGGTCCTTAGAAGGATTCATTTGGTTTCCTTCTCGCAAATCCAATAGGTTTATTTCCACTTTGATATGGAAAGTTTTGCTGAAAATTGGTTTTCCCAAAATTATTGGTCTAAAAGCTTCTTAACTGGTTTCTATACTCTTTGGGTTTACATCATTTCTTCCTTTTCTCAGATTTATCCTTTTTATTTTCTTAGCAACCTCTAAGAATCTCTAATCTATACTTGTATGAAATGTTGTATCTTCACCTTCTCATCTTTAATGTGATGGACATAGCTTAACAATTCCACACATTTATTAGTTACATCATCCATAGTCATCTATCCCAATTTTAATGTATGAACTTCCTTGATTTATCCATCATAGGCTTCTTCTTTTATTTGATTTTATTTCCATAAAAAATATGGTTGATTCACAATTGCTTGAGTGCTTGGAATATCTCCCATGGTAATGATAACTGATATAAACCTTTAATGTTTTCTTCAATAAATTGGTAAAATCTACATTTTTTCTTTCTCTCCATGTATACAAAAATATGGATTTGTAGTTAACTAGTCTTTTAAGACATTGTTATTTTCATCCCCAGATCTAATATAGCCTCGTAATGCTATAACTATGCTATGATACCAATATGTAATTTACCATCTTAGACACCATTTTTCTTTTTTAATTTATTGTGGAAAAGCTAGTAGTTATCCATAACATGTAGGAATAAACTATTTATTTGATTTTCCTATGGTTTTTAGCATTCAAAATTTGACTATCAAACATGTTGAATAATTTTATTAGAGTTATTAATAAATGCACAACAATATTTAACTTACATTTATTTTTCATCGTTTTCTTTCCTGACCAAAGGCAATCCAAATTTAATAATATGAATAATTCTATATGCTTTGGACTTTATTCTAGCTCATAGATGCAATGTTCTTTTATCTATAAAGAATTGTGAATTGTAGACATTCACAAGCTTGGCTAAATGCCAAGGAATCCAAATTGAAAATCTAATTAATTGTTTAATAATAACTAAGCTATATTTATTACCTTGTTATCATCATAAGTATATGTATTCTATCACATGTTGTGTGTGGTGTGTTTATGCCTAAGGTATAATTTATTATGGATAAACAATATAATACTTACAATATGATAAATATATATCGAACATAAGATGTATTGCATAAGTTATAATTTTTTTTGGAGTTTAAATGCGATAAATAAAGGATTATTTGATATATATTAAACCTTTGGTGATTTCCATTACCATTTGACATATGATGTATGTTGTAACTATGTTGATGATCCAACGATATAATCCAACCAACTGAATTTCATTACCTTGTAATTGTAAGTATATGCATTCTTACACATGTTTAGTTAGAATATATATATATATATATATATATATAAAACCTTGGTCCATTTTCATTACCATTTGACATTTGATATATGATGTAACTATGTTGATGATTCAACCATCCAGCCAAATATAAAGTATCAATCCATGGTTTTAAAATTCCATTTTAATCATGTTGATCGACATTCCAATGGCGGTATGGTATGTATAATCAATGTCTATGGATTAAGTTCGAGATACTAGCCACGATTCAGTTAAAATATGTTCTTCTTCTTAAATGCATTAAGTGTTAACTCATGATAATTCAACACTTGGTTGACTACTGCCCTTTGTTCCTGTCACGTACTAACAATTTGAAAATTGTTGAGATCCATAGGTGGTCCTTGTGTACCAAGGGGTTTTAAGATTTAGTCATGGCTTGGCTAGGCACTTTGAGGCTACACCAACATAAATATTATAAAAATGTTGAGTACTTGTAACAATGTTTCATATTTATGTGTTATTAGTATATAATTAATAATATGCATAATTGGTTTATGTTCAGGGTTCTTGGGATATTGGGTTTGTTGTATTAATCATAAGCTTTGGTTATACCTTTGGTTGAAGCACTAGCATTCTTATGAATTATTGTTTAGATTTATAGTTTTTTTCTTGAATCCTATTCCATGATTCTAGCATTTTATCTGGATTAGGAGAGTATCATGTTAAACCAAGTGTTGTGGATATCGAGGTTATCATTTATATAACTCTGCAAGAGTTCAAGTGTCTTCTGGCCCACATTTGGGTTTCGAACTAGAGGTTTACATAGGTAACTAACAACTCTTCCTTGAGTAACTAATGCCTAGAAAAGATATGGTAAAATGAGTGTTATGGATTATTTTAGAGAACTACATAAGTGTTGTATGCCTTCATATACTCATAGTAACAAACAAAAACTAATGGTTGGGCACTCGCACGAAGTTGGTTCCACTTTTTTAGTGCCACTTAAGAAATTAGAAACACACTTCTGAAGTGCAAATCAAGAACACATATGTGTTATTGATGGTATGTTCGGAATAACCCGAGCCCAAACACAAGGCTAAGGTTTGTAAGGAAGTATCGCATATGCGTTTTGTAAATGTTAAATATCGCATATGCGATATTTAACATTTACAAAATGCATATGCGATATTTAACATTTACAAAACGCATATGCGATATATATCGCAAGTGCGATATATCGCATATGCGTTATTGAAAACTAAAAAAAAAAATGGAGGCCGCATGCCCCAAATTTATCATTTGCACAGTCAAGGATCGGGAGAGTGAAAAACCGCATGGGCGAAATAACGCAGAGGCGATTTGTGTTTTAGCTTTTGGAGGTTGATTTCAAGGTCGAGTTGGAGGTGGATTGGCTCCAATGGCAGGTAAATTGTCTTATCCATTTCAGTTAGTCTTCAATTCTTTATTGTTTTCCATAATTTCATAGTTTTTATAATTATTTTAAACAAATTTAATAAAAAAATTTTTGAATTAAATCAAAGAATGATTAAGTAAAACAACTTGTATTTTTTTGTTTAAATCTTAATAGATAACAGAAATGAACAAGACAATGTGGAAAACCCACCACAACCTAACCCACAACCTAACCCAAACATGAACCCAAACCCAAACCCGAAGGGGGAACAAGATCGAAACTCACAGATTATTGTGCGTTTGGCGTCATTGAGGCACCTTAGCTCATCTATTAGAGGGGGGGATCATTTGAGAGAGTCTTTAGCCGATGTATTGGACACAATAACAAACACAATTGTCAATTCCCAAGGAGCTCTGTACAACATTAGCTCGTATAGAGAATCTAGGAGGCAATACTACTCCGATGGATTGAGTTATAAAGACATCAAAGCCCTTAAAATTACAAAAGACCAACTATTTTCATTATTCTGGTACCCTAGCACCGGATTGGTTCCACCCACCAATCGAGCACACATTTCCATAGATTGGTGCATTGAACCAAATATAAAGGCCAATTGGATGGATCGTTGGTATATGGTCTTCGATGAAGACCCTCATGGGAATAGGGACATCCCATTTTATTTCCTTAGGAAGTTGTATGCAGAATTCATCCTAGGGAAACATGTTAACTACTTCGATATCTTAGGCTTCCAAGGTGTTGGTCATGGGATGCCCCAAGATAGGGAAGGGGCCAGGACGGATCCTAACCGTGTGCCATGCCCTCCATGCACACCAAAACCCCCTCGGCTATATCCTCCTACGGGTCCTGTGATTGAGGATACACAGGAGGCATTATTTGACTTGGTAGATACATTGCTTCAGCATGGGATTGATGTCCAAGGCAATGTAGACCAAGGGGTTGGAACTTCTAATACGGGCCCATCTACAGATCACACAGGAGATGCAGAGCATTCAGAGCATCGTGTTACTCCACACCCTTGCACATCATGTGGAGGCATATGCTATGGCCCTGCTTCAGACTTCCGAGACGATGGATTACTTCGCTTTCTAAGTAAAACTCATTATTTTCATATTATATTTTGTTTCATATCAAAATTTTCAATTGTTTCGCAATTTATTTCTATTAAATTATCTAACAAATTATGTGAACAAATATACAGCTGGTGTCCCATGGCACACCAGAGTCACATAGTCCGCCAATCAATGTTGAGAACATTGATGCAACTGTCAATATTGCATATGGGTTTGGTTCTTCACCAATAGGGGTAAGAACTATACTTGTTAATTTGTCGACTTTTTTACATATTTATAGTATAGATTGTAACATTCAATACATCCTAATTTTGATACAACATGTTTTATGCAGGGTGATCAGGATGAGTACATTGAATCTCAGCCTATTCCCTCTCATGCAGAGGTAGATTCCCAAACACAGGTATTATTTTAAATATGCTTTTAATTATGTTTCGCTTTCTTTGGAAAAATAATTTTTCGTCCATCATGTATATGTCTCGTTTTCTTTGTATTATCTGACATTGACATATGTTACGTTATGTAGGGAACCATTGAGCCATTGGTGCTTGAAGAGCACCAATGCAAGGTTGTTGCCGACCCACCTCTTCCCCCCCGCCAGGTACATGTATGTTTCGCTTTCTTTGAAAACATCATTTTTCGTCCATGTAATATATATGTCTAAGATTCTTTTTATTATCTGAATTTGACATATGTTATTTTATGCAGGATTCTATTGAGGCATCGGTGCTTGAAGAGCACTAGATTGATGACCCACCTATCAGAACAGTTGACTTTGTGCATGTCAAGATAATGTTTAACATGAGGTTCAGTGTTTCTAGAACCCCTACAATGTTTTAACACATCCTTCGTTTTAGAAGAAGGCCTAGTGTTATCATGCCAAAACGTTTGCACTAGGCCCTTCACTGCTTCGACTAACTTCATGTCTTTGCAAGGCAACCTACCGCTAAATTCCCATAATGTTTCCATTTGTCCCTCTACATCAAGGTTGTCTCTTCTTACTGAATATTTTTTAAGTGTCTTTGGATGTAAAGGCACAATTTGTGATGTGCATTTTAGTAAACGACGTTGTCTTGTGGATCTACATACAATTGATTCGGCCAATACACGTCAAGCCACATTACAGTCTTGTGAACGAGTTTTTTTACCAATCGATGTGAATGTAGTAGCAAGAGATTTAACAATGTGATTACTTGATTCGATATTCTTCATTATTGTTATGCCTAAATTTCTTCTAACAGTTGCCATATTTCTAGATTTAAGCAAAGCTAAAAACAATTGGCATTTACCGGCTTCGGATTTGTTATCAAAATATTGTTTCATTATTTGAGAACAATGACGAAGGATAGTGCGTTTAGCCACCTTACCTTCCATGGAAGTCAATCCGCTCTCGTCCACTTGTATTCATTTAGGAGTTCTCTTTCGTTTTCATGCAAAATTTGTTGCCATTTGAAATGCTAGAGTGACGTTTACATCCACTACAGGCTCACAACTTCGATTAGGAGATTGAACCACCGACCATGGTTGTTGCTGAGTCACATTTACATCGGGAGTAACATAATCATTGAACTCTTCACAAGATTGTCCGTTTACTAATGGATCAATAATATCAACTTCCTTATAACCAGCTTCCTTTAATGTTGCAATATATTCCTCAGCCTCTACGTCAGGTATCTGTTGAGGGGGGATGGGAACTATTTGCTCATGTAATGAATGCCGTCGATTTCTTGAATCTTCCCTCTTTTTTCTTTTTTATTTTCTGCTTCTTTCGGTGTAAGCACCTTCCTTATTGACTTTCGTCCTCTATTATGTACATTCCCCATTGAAATCCACCCAAACCTGTACAAAACTATGGAATTATGTAAGTAATGATAAAAAATTGCACGTTGAACAATTCTCTGTGCGTGGGTTCAGACGAATTATGTCCTTTGCTACAATAAACCTGGCCCACAGGACGGAACCCAACATTTTGTATACAACACATATTGCATATGCGATATAACGCACCTCTAATATAGCGCATATGCGATATTGATATAATGCTTTTTAATGAACGGGCAGGTTTTTTACATGTTCTCCTATATCGCATATGCGATTTAGTGCATATGGGATATATCACATATGCGATTTAGTGCTCACTGAATATATGCAATTTACATTTATCTATGCTTATGAAGATGATGATGAACAATGATGGTGATGATGAGGAGGATGATGACTATGATGATGATGATGAGGATGAGGGTGATGATGATGATGATGACCATGATGATGATGATGAGGATGAGGGTGATGATGATGATGATGATGATGATGAGGATTAGGATGATGATGATGATGATGATGATGATGAGGATGGTGATGATGATGAGGATGATGGTGACGATGAAGATGATGATGAACAATGATGGTGATGATGAGGAGGATGATGACTATAATGATGATGATGAGGATGAGGGTGACGATGAAGATGATGATGAACAATGATGGTGATGATGAGGAGGATGATGACTATAATGATGATGATGAGGATGAGGGTGATGATGATGATGATGACCATGATTCAGATGATGAGGATGAGGGTGATGATGATGATGATGATGAGGATGAGGATGATGAGGATGATGATGATGATGATGAGGATGGTGATGATGATGAGGATGAGGGTGACGATGAAGATGATGATGATGGTGATGACCATGATGATGAGGATGAGGATGAGGGTGATGATGATGAGGATGAGGATGAAGAAGATGATGATGATGATGATGATGATGATGATGATGAGGATGGTGATGATGATGAGGATGAGGGTGACGATGAAGATGATGATGAACAATGATGGTGATGATGAGGAGGATGATGACTATGATGATGATGATGAGGATGAGGGTGATGATGATGATGATGAAGATGAGGGTGATAATGATGATGATGAGGGTGATGATGATGATGATGAGTATGAGGGTGATGATGATGATGATGATGACCATGATGATGACCATGATGATGATGATGAGGATGAGGGTGATGATGAGGAGGAGGAGGAGGAGGATGATGATGATGATGATGATGATGATGATGGTGATGATGATGACGATGATGACAATGAGGATGATGATGGTGATGATGATGATGACGGTGATGATGATGATGAGGAGGAGGAGGAGGAGGAGGATGACTATGATGATGATGATGACGATGAGGGTGATTATGATGATGACGATGACAATGATGATGATGAGGAGGAGGAGGAGGAGGATGACTATGATGATGATGATGAGGATGAGGGTGATTATGATGATGATGATGACAATGATGATGATGATGAGGATGAGGGTGGTGATGACGACGATGATGATGAGGATGATGATGATGAGGATGATGATGATGGTGATGATGATGGTGATGATGATGATGATGATGAGGTTGACGATGATGAGGATGAGGATGAGGATGAGGATGAGGATGGTGATGATGATGATGAGGATGGTGATGATGACAATGGTGACGATGAGGATGATGATGGTGGTGATGATGACGACGACGATGGACAATGATGATGATGATGATGGAGGATGATGGTGATGAGGATGATGATGACGACGACGACGACGATGATGAACAATGATGGTGATGATGATGAGGATGAGGATGATGACTATGATGATGATGAGGATGAGGATGATGATGATGAGGATGAGGATGAGGATGAGGGTGATGATGATGATGATGATGACCATGATGATGATGATGAGGATGAGGGTGATGATGAGGAGGAGGAGAATGAGAGTGATGATGATGAACAATGATGGTGATGATGAGGACGATGATGATTATGATGATGATGATGAGGATGAGGGTGATGATGATGATGGTGACCATGATGAAGCTGATGAGGATGAGGGTGATGATGAGGAGGAGGAGGAGGATGAGGATGATGAGGAGGAGGAGGAGGAGGAGGATGAGGGAGATGATGATGACGATGATGATGACCATGATGATGATGATGAGGATGAGGGTGATGATGATGATGATGAGGATGAGGGTGATGATGATGATGAGGATGAGGGTGACGATGAAGATGAAGATGAACAATGATGGTGATGATGAGGAGGATGATGACTATGATGATGATGATGAGGATGAGGGTGACGATGATGATGATGATGATGAGGATGATGACCATGATGATGATGATGAGGATGAGGGTGATGATGATGAGGATGAGGATGAGAGTGATGATGATGAACAATGATGGTGATGATGAGGAGGATGATGACTATGATGATGATGATGAGGATGAGGGTGATGATGATGATGATGATGATGATGATGATGAACATGATGAAGCTGATGAGGATGAGGGTGATGATGAGGATGATGATGATGATGATGATGATGAGGATGAGGATGAGGATGAGGGTGATGACGATGATGATGATGATGACCATGATGATGATGATGAGGATGAGGGTGATGATGATGAGGATGAGGATGAGGGTGATGATGATGATGAGGGTGAGGGTGACGATGAAGATGATGATGAACAATGATGGTGATTATGACTATGATGATGATGATGAGGATGAGGGTGATGATGATGATGATGATGAGGATGAGGATGAGGATGACGATTAAAAGAACACAATAACTATAACAATGTTGATTAAAGTCACCTATCGCCTATCGACGAATCATCACTAGCAATTTGCAGTGAGAGCATACGTTGATCCATCGGTACTCGTTCTGGATTTTTTACATCCAAAAGAGCTACCAAACAAGCATTCTCGTGACTTTATAACGTCCTTTGAGCGCTAACAGAAATCAATCTTCAATCTCTTTGTTAATGTTGCAAATTTTCCCTTGAAGCTGAATAGATCAAAGGATGGGAGGAATTATTGTTTTCTTGGATGCACAAACCATGGCTTCGTTCACCACCCTATTTTCTTGGATGCACAGCCCATGGCTTCGTTCACCGCCCTATTTTCTTGGATGCACAACCCATGGCTTCGTTCATCGTTAAAAAACAAAAAAAAAATTGTGTCCATCATAGTGTTGTCTAAATAGTATTATCATGGGATAAGGATGCCATTACTCTTTTTTACTCTCGTACCAAATTAGTTAATAAAAAATGCATATGCATTATAATGCCAATGTGTTATAGCTTTATCATATCGCATATGCGATATGAATAAGCTATAACACATATGCGTTATTTTAAAATTAAAATAATTGGCGAGGATAAGGTTTGGCATTAGGTTCGGAAATAGCTTCGGACTACCGAACCTATTGGCTAGGACAAATAAACCAGGGCTATTGCTTGTCTTTTAGAACTCTATCAATATGCTCAGTTTAGATGGCGTGTTTTCATATGACATACACAATATTTTTTTATGAAAATATAGGATATTGTAGAGTACGATCTTACGATTTTGAATATGTAATTTTTTCCTTCAAAAATATGTTTTATTTATTTATAATTATTTTTCTAAATGACACACGTCAGTTTTTGAAAATACATATATCGATTGTTTGTTATATAACTTTTGATTTCCATCACCATTTCCCAATAAAACTATATGGTGCACTGGACGAGATCAAGCTCTATGATCTTATATTTAGAAATCAAGGATTTCATTAATTTTTGCCCCTAAAATGTTGCACCCGCACATAAGGTTTTAATTTCAAGATTTTGTGACTTCAATAATTAATAATAATAATAAATAGTTCATGAAAATTTTTGAATAAATAGTGTTGCACTAGGCCCATATGTCCTTTATATGTCTGCAAGATTTTATCCCAAATTGACATCATTTACCTCATATATTGCTGCACCCACACAAACATATAAGATGTGCTGAAAATTTGAAAACCCACTTTCGTGGAAACTAATTTTATAACCATTTACACAAATTTTCTCTGCATAAATGCTATATATTATGAAATTTGATTCAATTTCCTATCTTTTCTCTTTTTACTTCATCTTCAAATAAGTTAGGGAAGTACCCATAATTGTCACCTAAAGTCAAAGATTTTTGTTTATTTCAGTATCATGTGGCATCTAAAGTGTCTTTAAAGGAGTCCATGATTGAGAATCAACCTAGTTGACTCTTCTTCTCCACAGAGTCATGCTTTTCATATGGAATTAAGACTCAAGCTTAACTACAAATTACCTTGAAATAAGAAACATTAGGCTTGACATAGGCCCAAGAATCCTCTGGAGTCGTATTCAACACCACCCTATGAGGCATGTGGTTTTGAATATAATTTGAACAATTAATTTCTTCAACCCAAAAGAAGGTGCCATGTTCTTGGACTAAATCATGCAGTTGGCCATCTATTTCAAAGTTCATATTTTTTCTTTCAACAGCACCTTTTGTTTGAGGGGTGTAGGGAACAAAGTGTTAATGTTGAATGTCAAGTTCTCTACAAAATTATTTGAATGCTTAATTAACACACTCTACCCCAATTATCTATGCATGTTTTATTTATAATAATAGAGGATTACTTCTCAACAAAATATTTGAAGGGCTTAAAAGTAGCAAAGACCTCATCCTTGTACTTATGAAAGTAAACCCAAGAGTGACATAAGAAGTTATCAATAAAGGTAAGTGCATACTTAGCCTTGGAAAATGAATGAGTTGAAAATGACATTAGATCACTATGTACCAACTCAAGAGGTTTGGTAGAATGCAAGGCCTTTCCTTTAGGAAAAAGGATTTTGATTTTGTTTTCCAATAACACAACCTAGACAAACTCCATCAGTGCAAGAGGCTTTAGCAGCACCAAGCACCAAATTTGATTTTCTCAATTATTGCAAATACCTATAGTATAGATGTCCAAATCTTTCATTCCACGGCCTTCTCAAATAATGAGCATGTGCTATGAAAGAGGAACCTAAAAAAAGGCTCAAAACCATCAAACGTATACAATCAAGAACTATGATTGGTCCTACCAGAAGCAACAACTATTTGTGGATTATGTACTTCTCTAATGACCACATCATGAGGTGTAAATTTCATGTCTTCCCATCACCAAAGAGAAAAATTTGATGAATAGAGAGTAGATTAGCAAAAATTTCAAGAACAAGGAGAACATCATTGATGTAACCATTAGTAAACTGCATAGTGTCTCATCCTAAGACATCAAGTTGTGTAGAGTCACCTACTACAATCTACAAAATGCTACTATCAGATGTAGAAGGATGCGCCTCATGAGAGCAAATCACATGGTGTGAGGTGCCAGAATCAAGAATTCAATTGTTTGAAGATGCTTATAAGGCTTAAGTAGACATTGTATGTAATGTAGTAGAAGATTTGCGCATTCAATTTTTGTGCTACTATATGGCTTCATTCAATGGTTCTAGTTTTATCCAACATTTCGATTCATCGTGCCCAAGTATGCTACCAAAACTACATATTACAGTTGATTTCTCAGGTCTTGGAGGAAGACTCATCGGATACTAAAGATGGAGAAGTAGAACATTTTGAATTATGTTTAGTCTTGGAGGTAGACTTATTAGCTTAAACAAGATCAATATTTTGTTTGCTCCAAGTTTTTTGCTTTTTGGAGGTTTGAGCCACAAAAGCTTGATTCTTAGATCCGTAAAGATAATCTAATTGCACAATATTAGATTGTTCTTTGGTAACATGCACATATAAAATATCAACTAAGAGCATTTTAAACTCTAATCGAAGTGCATAAAAGGTAGAGAATAATCCCTTAAAAGGGCCATTCAACTTTGACAAAATTAGACAAATGCATTCTTCATCTATTTTGTTTTTTCCACATCCTTTCAACTGTGACAACAAAAACTTGGATTTGGTGAGAAAAACTTCAATGCAAGAATACTCATTAGGTATAAGGGATTACAATTCAACTTCCAATTTCATTGCTTGAAAATCATTGACTTTGCAATCATTGACTTTGCAAAATAGCGAATCAAACTTGCCCTAGCTTTGTTTTGGTGATTTACATTCATTGAATAGGAAACAACTGACTACCTGAAACATGCAGCCCAATCAAAACCATGCATTCATCAAGTTTGTTCCGATAAGCAAATATCTCAATTTCCTTTGCAAATATTGGTTGTGACATAGCCAACATTTGCCATAGAGCTTTTGATTGACATAGAAGTTGTTTCATTTTGAGTTTCCTATTATGATAATTATGGGGAGTTAAGAGATCTATGACCCTAGACTCAATCATTCTAACAAGAATCGTAGAGAGAGAGAAAAACATTAAAAATGTGTCTTCCAATCTCCAAATAATTGTTAGTGAAATAACACAATCCCATGCACAAAACAAAGGCGTCGAAGGACAATTTATGCTAAAACAACTTATCAAAAAATAAATTTAGTGAGAAATTCTACAATTTTTTATACTCAGATGTTTAGATATGAATGAAAATTTGCAGATCTAAAGAGAGATTATCTTGGTCGATGTGATCTAAATTAGTGTTAATCTAAGAAAGCAATTCACATAGTAACATGAAACAACGATCTAGAGCCACAGAGCCATGAACATACATAAGTTAAAATCTCTCCAAGAACATGCCAACACTTTAAAAACCTCACAAACAATAGAACCTTAGATTTGATACCATGTAGATGCCAAAATAATATCACAGATCATGGACTCTTCTACAACACCAAAACCTTCTACAAGACATAAAACAAGATTTATTAGATATGTTGTACAAATACAAGATAAAGCTCTATGGCTATAACAACATAATGTGATTTGATGGATAACTATTACAACTGGGTAGATAAAGATGATCTGCACAAGATTATAGCTTCCAAGAGTTGGCTTACAACTATGACAACTATTCAATTGGATACTATATTTGGGAAAGGACATCAACAATTCCTATGGAGTCATTTAATCTTATGACAAACTTTGCTCCCATTATTGAAATTTGACAATATAAGAAGTTAGCGCTCCCATTTATCCAAAACTCTCATCAAATTTCAACTATTTAAGTTGGTATGGAATTGAACAAAACCTATAAAAGCATCATTTTTACATACATACAACTTGGATAATCAAGATAGAGTTTTTTTCATAAATGGAATTTTGCTAAATCCTAAATCCATATTACTTTTCTTAAACTACAAAATATTCAATAATATTATTAACAATATCTATTCTTGTTCCACTTTTACTCCATTTATATTTGTATAAAACTATGTTAATTAATTGTACTAATTTAAACTTAACAAAACAATTATGACCATTATTAGTTACTTCTTTTTCCTACTTTTTTATAAAGAAATCATTATAAAATAATTAGACCATTATTCATTGGTGAACATTACCCTTTCACTATGTTAATAATTTCACTTTCTTATCTTTTTTTATATTCTCCTTAATATCAACCTTCTACATTTTGATAAATTTGATATTGGAAATACCGTTTTTTTTGGCCAGGCATGCTTTTCGGGTTTGGAAAAAAAATGCAAAATAGGCTTTTTCATATAATATAAAAAAAGCAAAAGTGAAACACAAAAAGTAAAAACAAAAAGACAGCTTTTCTTGTAAAGGAAAAAGAAGCAAAAGCAATAAAAACAACGCTTTTATTGTAAAGAAAACAAAAGCAAAAAGAACAAAGTGTTAAAAAAGCAAAAGCAAAGAGTACGGAACGGCAATCGTGGAAGGCAATCGAGAGTATTATAAGTTCTCGGTATTGGTATTGATTGAGCTGGATGTCTTTGATGCAGAGCTTATTTGATTGAGCTTGTGGCTGCTTGGACGTCTGTGATGGAGAGCTTATTTGATTGAGCTTATGGCTGCTTGGACGTCTGTGATGGAGAGCTTTATTCATCTGATGACGACTTGAAGTCCTTGAGTGCATTTGAAGCTTGTATGTCTGTGATGCGGTGCTTGGATGTTTGGTATTAATGAACTTGGATGTCTGTGATGTGGTGCTTGGATGTTTAGTATTAATGAGCTTGGATGTCTGTGATGGATAATAACAGAGTATTGGAATGTAGGTTTACTCAATGGAGGCTGTTTTACTAATTTTCTAGTTTCAATTTGTTTTACAATTTTTTTTATTTTTGTAGCTTTTACTTTCCAGGATGCATTTACGAATATGATCAGAGCCCTGATTTGTAGTTGCTTGGATGTCTGTGATGCAGAGCTTTATTCATCTGATGACTTGAAGTCCTTGATTGCATTTGAAGCTTGGATGTCTGTGATGCCGTACTTGGATGTTTGGTATTAATGAGCTTGGATGTCTGTGATGGATAATAAGAGAATATTGGAATGTAGGTTTACTCGATAGAGGTTGTTTCACTAATTTTTTGATTTCAATTTGTTTTACAAATTCCTGATTTTCGTAGTTTTTAATTTCCATTTCCAAATTCCAGGATGCATATGATCAGAAATATTTTAATGCTCATGTTCAGGAATATTTAGGAATTTGATGGGAGCCATAATTTGTGGCTGCTTGGATGTCTGTGATGCAGAGCGACTTGAAGTCCTTGAGTGCATTTGAAGCTTGGATGTCTGTGATATAGTGCTTGGATGTCTGTGATGGATAATAGCAGAATATTGGAATGTAGGTTTACTCAATGGAGGCTGTTTCAGCAATTTTCTAGTTTTAATTTATTTTATAAATTTTTTATTTTCGTAGCTTTTAATTTCTAGATGCATATTATCAAAAATATTTGAATGCTTATGTTCAGGAATATTTAGGAATATGATCAGAGCCATAAGCTGTTTGGAATATTTAGGAATATGATCAGGGCCATAATTTGCGGCTGCTTGGATGTCTATGATGTGGTGATTGGATGTTTGATATTAATGAGTTTGGATGTCTGTGATGTGGTGTTTTTTTTTCTTCTTCTTTCCTCACCTGATGACTTGAAGTCATCAAGTGCAATCCCGGTTCTCTATTATTTTTTTTAATAGGTTTCTACAACGTCAATGGAGAGGTTTCTATAGTTTTTTGCTTCCTTTAACATTTATTTTCTGTAATTTTGACCTTTGTTACCTTTGGTTTCCAGGATGCTTACTTTAATGCTTTGATTCTGTAAATAAGATCAAGAATATTTAGGAAATATGATCAGAGCCATGCATGTTTACTTAATGAGGCTGTTTCACTAATTTTCTGGTTTCAATTTGTTTTACAAATTTTTGATCTTTGTTACTTTTGATTTCCGGGATGCTTACTTTAATGCTTTGATATAGGAAATATGATCAAGAATATTTAGGAAATATGATCGAGCCATAATTTGCTTATTTAATCCTTTAATTTCAGAAATATGATCAGGAGTATTTCGGAAATATGACCAGAGCCATATTTTTTGATGGAAATTAAATGCATTGCCCATCAATAGATTACAATCCAACAATTTCAGGAAATTTTGTAGGTTCAGTAAATTGCATCGCGGGCTATTAACTTTTGTATTTCTTTTGTGATTTGCTTTATCGTTTTTTTGGTTTAGTATTCAAAATTCTTAAAAGTGGAATCTCTAGAATGCTGGGAAAGTTTTTTATTTCTTTCTTTATTTATTTAAGAATGGTTTGTGTTTACTAGTCTATTTTTATTCTGCATTCTCTTCTAATTATGCCTATGTCTTTGTGTGATTAACAATTAGCTTGTTGTTTGTTTGAACAACATACCCTGATTTTCTGGTTATTTAAATGATTCTTTGTAATGTAACATTAGAAATTTAGTAGAATAATGGATTGATTTATTCACATAACTAGTGTTGAAGTGTTTCATGGAAATTTGATGTCAGGTTCATCAACAGAATAGGAGACAAATTTATAACTTTGTTAGATTTGCTTTGCTACTCAATTATTTTCATACTTATGCAATACCCTTATGCGGTGTTTCTATATTTACTGGAACAAATGCTTGTTATCTTGCTAGGTTTACTTGGAATTTATAGTGCTGCATTTAAACTATAAAGTTTGCAAAAGGAAGCTTGTATCGTAGCTTGTATCAAGTATGGTAGTTCATTATTATAATTTGGAATAGTATCTTTAACAAGTTGATTTTTTTTCTGAGTAAATCCATGCAAACATGTGGTTCTAACATGTTAAAGGTTTATTCTCTCTCTAGGCTACATAACTGTGCAGTGTTGGAGAGACAACATGGAAGAAAAGTTTTTCTAGGACTAACTTGCATTATTTCTTTAGGTTATTTGGTCAGTGCAGTTGTACCCTACTAGTGATACTCATAAAAACAAATTGAGATTGTCACAAGGAGCACTGGGCTAGTTCTCTGAACCCTTGAAACAAAGAAACCTCATCTATAGTGTTTGGAATCTAAGTTCAACAGATGCATTGAATAGAGTTACAGATTCCTTGTTTTCGTGAGATCCTGATTTGCAGAGGCAGACATACATGCCAAGTTTTCAGTCACCTTATAAATTCTAATAAGCTTTGTTGTTACTTGTTGTGTACATAATGAGTGAATGTTGGCCAAAAACACATGACATTGCAAGATCTTTATGACTTTATAACATCAAAATGATATAGAGCATGGAAAAAAAACTCTGGAAAGATCATGGAAAAAATGATGTCTCCAGCTCTTAGAGTTTTTTTTTTCACTTCTTCTTTGTTGGCTTATGCTCGTTTCCTTCTTTGGGTGTCTTTTGTATCTTTCTTACTTGGACATCATTTTAACATTTAGTGGTGTTATAGATACTCTCACAGTTTCATGGCCACCAGTTGTATTCTCCAGTTCCATTGACCTATTCCTTAATTTTTTATGGCTATTAAAAAACTTAAATGATCTTATGTTATGTTTAAATGCTTTGAAGTCTAGGATCAATGTATAGACACCAATGGGCCATATCCATGTATAAGAGGTTTTAAGTATACAAGGTCAATCTAGTTGCGAATTTCTCCTTTTTGACTGGTTAAAATGATCAGATTGCCTTTCATACTTTCTTTCCCTTAACTTCTTTGCAAAGAAACTTGAATCAGTGGTGAGTAGCAGAAATGATCATTTATGATGAAGCTATCCGCAATGGCATTGATGTATACAGTATTATACTGTAAGAGTTCAACTAGATCCATTTCATGCTCTTCCAAAGTAGATCTCTCACACTCTCCAAAGATGGGGATGGCTAAATTTGCAAGCTCAAAGAATCTCTATTTTGGAATGCACTGTATTCTATTGTAAGACTTTCACTAGATCCATTTTATGCTCTTCCAAAGTAGATCTCTCACACTCTCTCCAAAGATGGGGGAGTCCACACATGGATGGCTAAAGTTTCAAGCTCAAAGAAGTAATGAACATTGAAAACTACTCTAACCTGGATACAAGATAAGTTGTGTTCTTGGGTTAGATTTTTCTCTTGTCAAATTGGCATTAAGCATCGTAAATAATTCCTGGGATATGGGAATCACTAGTAACTAGTCAACTGGGAGCAAGAAGTAATCATCCTTTCACTCATGTAGGAATAACTCACTGCATTGGATAATGTCTATGTCATATTGGAATACTCCCATGCAAGATCCATGGTAAATAGAGAAACTAATAGTCATTTCTTGTAAGCTATAGATAATCCCTGTATGGAGTAACAATTTAGCATCAGGCCATCAATCCATAGGTAACGCTTGGCTGATTATATCTATTAAGTAGCTTTGGAATCTCAGTGAAACAGTTACAAATAATAGTGATGCAAGTTGAAACATGACATTTGATGTAAATTGGACTTCATCGACTCTACTTGTACTCAACCACTCAACCTCCATCGGCTATTTCTCCTCATGCTTCTTTTCTTAGTTGATTAATTGGACTGTGATTGTTAGTGTATCACAACTAAGATTGGCAATACATTAGGAATCATCATTGCCATATGATCTTGTTATTTGCTACTTTTGTTTCCCTATAGGCAATATGATCTTTTTATTTGCTACTTTTGTTTCCCTATAGGCAATATGGTCTTGTTATTTGCTATTTTTTTTCGCTATAGGCAATAATTGTTTTCTATCTATATCATTTTACTTTAAATGATGTAAGAAACAGTTTGTTCTAAGTAATGGTGTCTGTAAAGTCTTGACACCATTACTTATATTAGTTAATTAAGTTATTGTCTATATTAGTTATCATTTCTGTTATATTCATTCCTATACATTTTTGTTTCTACGGGAAACCTCAGAGGATACCCTCTCTTTCCCCAGAATATCTGGTAGGAGGGTGGCTCAATTGCCAGCCACTATTGTGCCTGGTAACCCTGAGGGATTTGATTGGATTTGAACTTGTGACTCTGTAACCTATGGCCTTTTTGTTGACAACATGCCTTTGGTGGATGGTTCAAATCCCAAGCAAAAGCTCACAATATCCTATCTGCTTGTTAAGCTAAATGTTGAAGTTTCAAGGAAAAATACTAATGACCAATATTAGGTAAGTCTATCTCAACTATGATACTGTTAAAAAAGAGCTCATGTCTCTTATATTATTGCTTTTTTGTGATGTGTTTTTTTCTTCATACAAATTGATTACTACCTTGTGGATTCAGACCACATTCAGACCTTGGATGATCATGTCCAACGGGCATACAACACAAGAAGTGAGTGTTCTATTGAGTTTGAAGTAGATGAACCATACAAGGTAATAGTTTGAGGCTAAATATAATTCTAGTAGTGTCTTAGTCTTACAGCACAAGAAGTGAGTGTTCTATTGAGTTTGAAGTAAATGAACCATACGAGGTAATAGTTATAGGCTAAATATGATTCTACCATCCTCCAAGGAAGAAGGCATTTTAATCAAGAAGCGCTATGCTGTGTTCAATGATGATGGAACACTAGACGAGCTTAAAGGTTTTGAAATAAAGCGACGAGGTGAATTGAATCTTATCAAAGTTTCTTACGTATCTATACCATTGTTCTACATTGCAGCAAGGGAACCAAGAAAAAGGATGTGCTTTCTTAGCTTTTGAATATTTGATGGTATTCTAAATTGAAATGTAATTTGGGAAAATGCTCTGTTGACGTCCTTTATTGTGTTAAGATTATGTGTTCTGAATGCATTCCTTTATAAGTGCCTTGAATTCCTTTCCCTTGTGGAAGTCAATTCATTTTGATTGATCATCTTTTCAACCATTTTGGAAACATACATTAAGTTTTATTGCTATGACTCATTAATCCTATGTCTTGCTGATATTATATTATACGTGAAAGGAAATCAACATAAGGAAAGCATAAGTCCTTTCTTGTCTAAAAGTTTTGATATTTCCTGATACCATGCATTTCTACCATAGATGATGACTAACCTTCTGTTGGTCCTTTCCTCATTTCATCTTATCCCATGGTCCTTTCCTCATTTCATTTAATCCCAGCTATGTAGAGTGTTTAGACCTTTATCGGTTACCAGGCCCCACATTCTTCTTTATTGAGTACAGAACAGGCTTATTGGTCCTTCTTTCTGAATAACCCAGTCTTCAACCATATGCAGGAGGGATAACAAAATGGCCAATTTCTCATTCAATTTGGTTGAAATTACTGAAGCTCGTAATTACTTTTAATTGCAGATCATGCCTTGCAATGTATAGCATGGCATTTTGTGTCCCTTGACTTATTTTAGTTATTATCGATGCTGATTGATTTTTTACTTCTCAACTGTCTGATGCTGAAGACAAGCATAACACAACTGGAAATGTTTTTTCCATTTGGTGATCACAGGGAGAATTGGATTTTGAACTTTACCATCATTTACTAATGCAACAACATCATGACGACATACAGAAGGTCAAACAAAAAAAACAATGTTACTGCACTTGTAAGAACATGGCCAGCTAAAGATGCATATGCAGCTGCTTTAAATTCCTTAGTTTCGTTTGGTCCATCTAGATCATACCTATGAATCTAGGAAATTAATATCTTGATCCTATCATCTACTTTTTCAAATCAGGCACTTGCAATAATCTAGAACAACCATCCATCACTAGAAGTCTTCTATGGCGTGGATTTGTCCATTCTGATTTGAAATAACCAAGTACTATGTAATTTGTTGCAGATCAGCCATGATCCTCCTTATGCATTTTGTTTCTCTATATCTAATTGTGCCATGAAAACCCAAAAAGACCGAACATTGGGCATCAAAACCATCTAAGACTAGTCAAAATGACCTCAAAAATTCTGCTGTAATGGCATGAATGGACTTCCAAACCCATGTTGCTATAGGATCAACATTGATTAATTTTAGGGCTGCTGTTGATGGAAATATGCCCGAAATTTGATATTGAGGTTCTTTTGATGTTTCTGTTACAGGGAAATGCACCATACTATGCTCAGAACATGCCCAGATTAGAAAATAAGGAATATTACTGTTGTTTTCATCCACGGGTTTACCTTGATATGGAGGTTTCTTGCTATTGTGATGCACAGAATTTGCCCAAAAGTGCCCAAAATTGCTTCTTCCATGCCCTTGATTAAAAGTCATGTTGTTTGAAGCTCCTTAGAAGTACAGGGTACCTTAGATGCACAAATTATTAGGGTTGATGCTACTCAAAATGTGCCCACATTTGATGATACAGCCTACAGGGGACTAGGCCGCTCAGACTTTTGAAAATTGAAGAATCATTGCTGTTAGGAAGCCTAAACATGCCAGGGAATCTGGCCAAGTCTAAAGATTCATGGTTGTTATGGCTGCATTAGGCTGGAAATTGCACTGCTGACCAAAAATTAACTGACCATCATCCCATGTAGGAGCCCAGATACAATGTTTAGAGGATACACAGTCCTAAACCAGCAAATTACCTAGGGCCTGAATCCTGATCATTGAATTTCCACAAATATTCATCTAGGTCATCCATGACAAAGCAGGTCAGCAAACAAAACATCATGAACATCCAATGTACGAACATGCCATCCCCACCAAAGTGTGATGCAAATCAGAAGTGTCGTACCCATGCAGAATGGGGAGTAACATGTAGTATAGAAATAGGAGTAACATGTCCCTAGTGTCTATCCAGTACAGGGAAAATGGAGTCAATGGTCATCAATTTAAAATATATACTTTATGAATGGTTAACGTAAACAAAGCTGATATACCCACAATTCACCTTAACATGTCACTAAACAATGCTGAAATAACTTGGAAGGACCCTAAAAGCTGTCACACTCAAACAATGCTAGGACAAGGTGTGTCTTACTATGAAGTATTAGCCCACCAACAACTCTTAATAAATGATAGACACCACATTCAGAATTAGAACATCAATTAAATTTTAAGGGCAAAACCCTTAACATTAAATTCCTTCCATGTAATAGATCTACTCTTCTTTTTGGCCTTCCAAGCATCTTCTTCGCAAATACTCTAGCACACACCAATATTAATTTGAAACCCAAAATTTTTGCTTCATATTAAAATAGAAAACAACTCAAAAAATTCCATACACCTTCCATTAGATATTCAACAAAGCTCCAAGAAGAGAGAAACCCATAAATCAACCATGAAAATGGATTAGGAAGGGCTTCTCTTAACATATAAAGAGTGTAGCTCCAATTCCTTTACAATAGAATAATGGTTTCCTCTTCTAGATCCACAATTTGCTCAACAAACTCTCAAATAATTGCCAAAAGAAATTTCGAAACATTTTTCTATCCAAGCAAAATAATGAAATAATGTTAGATCATAACCAATTCATGTTGTGAAGTCAACAATGGATAAAATAATGAGATGGATGAGCCATGTGTCTCCTCCTCAAGGTGGACATCTCCTTCATCTAGGAGATGAACAATGTAATACTCCTCAAGGTGGAACATGTGACCTATCTAAGTGAAACATCCTATCTCAATGCATGAATGTCTATGCAATAAAACCTCTAAGAGCTGGAGGCCTCCATCATCTTAGGCATGAACCTACTCAATGTGGTCTAAGGGTCCACCTAAAGGGTTTCTGGTGTGAAAGCTCCTCAACATTATCCTCAAAACATGTGCAACAAGAGCTCAATACATGGATTGGCCCACTCGGAGGTGAAGTGATGACTCAAAAATGAAGATCAAATGCCAAATATAGTCTTCCAAGCTAGGATGCCACCTCCAAAATATCCACAAGCTCCATCTCCAAGGATTCAAATCATTAAGGGATGTGCTAAGGTCCAATGCATATGAGTGAAAGAGTCAACCAATGAATATGTTACCATCAATTCACATGCTAAGTCATTAAAACAAACTCTAGATCCAAAGATGAAGGGAACAACCTCCTCAAAACCTACAATGAGAAGTGGTTAAGCCAAGCAATAGGAGACCAAGGGAGTGATCCAATAGGGATTGAAGAAGAACATGTAAAGAACAGATCAGTATGCCAAGGTTAACCAAATGCATCAAAGTATTCTAGCATTCAATGAAACCTTGCTCCATGACAACCAAGGAAAGTGAGATCAAACTTTCTTGGCACACTAGAATCGAGAAAAATTAGATGAATCTTTCTTGACTAATTATTTCTTTCAACTTTTTGTTTTCTTCTTTAACATTTTCACATTGCTAGTTAGGAATAGTATCACGTCCCCTCTTGTCTACCTGAGAGGGAATGCGACCATGATGCGATCTAATTCGGGCATTCTAGCCCCATGAATGTAAATATAAAAATGCATTGAACTTAAACATACACAGATGCATAAATTATTAACATATAGCGGAAACAAAATTCATTCATTCACAACAATTAACATGTTCATATTAATTCATAACACATACAGTTGTAGAGATAAAATAGACAAGAATACTTATCTTGAAACAAGCTTGTCCCGCAACCAGCTATGTTGCTGCAACGTTCCACCCAACCATAGGCTAGTGTGCTCATTAATCTCTCAGCAACACTGCCACCCCCGAGTTGGGCATGATTCCCACAAGGAATAAGGGAACACTAGTAGACTCACATATAGCCAAGGATTTATCAAAATTCAACCAAAGAGGTGGAGTGGTTGAATTGCTAAGCTAGTGAGCTCAACCACAGAGCTATGGACACCTACACAAGGTCTAGCTTGGATTTCCCAACACCTACACACCCAACACAAGGAAGCATCCCCTTCTCTACTACACAGAGCCTCAGGCTATGCATTCCATTCTAGTGCTATTCAAGGTGTGCAAAGAAGAAAATCCAGCTATTCTTGATCTGTTTGTGAGGTTCCTTTCCCCACTAGGTTTATCAAGCTAATTCTTCCTCAATTCCACTCCAAATCGGTTCAAACCAAAACCAAGGGTGCACACATCGCAAAATGCAAGGTCTGGGTTTGAGGAAAAACATTTTTCAACAAAAAACATAAATGACAAATGGGTAAAACAACCCCCTAATAGAAATTCGATTTCCAGAATCGTTCTATGGCTTCACGTGGGCAAAAATGGCTCCCTTAGTCCCTAAATTTGTGGATCTGTCCCCCATTGGCTGTGCAACACTGAAAACACGAAATTCCCCAACTGTGGAGATGTGAAAACAACACAAAAACGCCCAGGAGTGATCCTAGCCACTGAACATTAACAAAAACACTTCCCAACCATGGGAAAAATGAAGAACACGGCAAAAAACGTGAATAGAGAATGCCAGGAGCTCCAAAAATGTGAGAAGAAGAGAGTACGTCCATGCATGAGGGAATGGAGAACATTTTTGGGCATTTACTTGGCCCCTAAGTCAAAAAACGTTTTCCCAAAAATGGGTAATTCCCCAAATTCGAATTTTTGATCCCCATACCTTGCCCATTCTCATCCGAGTTGTCTAAACAGGGGACTTTTTGAGTTCTTTTTTCGGCTGGCTTTTACTAGTTTTCTTGTCATGAATCCTCACGAAATTTTCAAAACTCTCAAAAACACTGCTAAATCTTACAGAGTGTGGCTGTTGGGGGGTTTTCGTGTCACTTGATTTCATTTTTGAGCTTAAAATTTCCCAACAAACAACATAAATTACAAATTTTCTGGCAATTTCTGGCAGAATTAAACGATTGAGCACAAGAGACAAAATGGGTAGTTGACAGTTTGATGGGTTCTCCCTTTGACATTTGACTTTTCCCCATTGGTCCAAAGGTTTGAATATTTCTCTCCCCTTATCCTTAGGAAATCATGCCCCCATCTCTTTTATTGTTGCATTGACATAGCTGGTTGTGGGTATTTAATTAAATTGTATATTTACATGATGTCCAAAATTATAATGTGCCTGGCTAGCACTAAATACCATCGGCATCGATTTTAATCGCCGAAACATAACATGATAAATCAATGGTGGGGCTTTCGTCTTTAGCTTCACACAATGATTAATTACAATATAAACATCATATACATTTAATGCAAATGGGGTTAAAACCAGGGTGTTACAAAAAGTTGTTAGATTGATTATATTTGGCACATTCATAATTGTAATTTCAATTCTTATATGCAAGGAATCTGTATTAATATTGTATTTGAACTACCATGAGCATAGGTGAAAATCTAAATCCTTATTTACATACCCTATGCGTTATCATTACCATGAAATGGTATCATATAAGTTTCACCATCTCTATATCTTTATAACTATTGCATGCTTGAAACTTAACAATGGATTTTTTCCCTCTCTTGTAAAATTATAAAAAAACAAACAAACAAACCATGAAAAGGTAACTAAATGTCATTAATTCCCTTGATTGCAAGAATAGATGTAGAGAAAGTGGAGGCAATTCATTGATCCTGTGAATGACCCAAATCCAAAATAGGTAAATGATCATATGGATTTATTGGAAAGTAAGAGGATTTTTTCTATATTCATTTCGGTTCAAACATCAATGATGTTTGTTTTGATAGGAAGGTAGGGAAGTCCATCCATGAAAGGGTTTCAATTTTTTATTTTTATGGAGTTTAATCTATTAAGCTTATCGAAAACATGAGCTCTCTATAGCTATACTTGTATTTACATTTTATAAAATGGGTAGATTGACAGGCTATGGTGTGAAACATCTTCAATTCTCATCTTTTCTAGGCATTGCACAATCTATTGCATTATTGGTATTTTACATTCTGTGTTGCATTGATCTCTGGACTGGGTTGCCTTTTACGCATTTTGCCTTCCCCATTACTATTTTTTGGGTTTTCGACTATCCAACACTACAAATTGATCAACCGCCCATGCAATCCTAGTGGGATCATTGTTAGCATTATAATATTATTTTATTTAACATCATGTTTTCTTATACTAAGATGCGTTAGGGATCATGTTTGTTACAACTTGATAATATGATATAAATGGGGTATTAAATGTGTATTAATATGTCTAGAGTGTCCAGACTACTTTAAATGTGCATACCGTAAGGTGTATTTGTTTTAAATACTTTAGTTAATTTGTTTAACATAGTATTTTTATAAGAGCCCTTTTCCCATGTTCATGTTTCTTCAAACTATTTTGTTATGCCTTCAAATATGTGTTGTGTTTACAAAATTGATTTGCATAATAAATTAGGATATTGTCACAACTGTTTCAATCAAAGCACATTTTCTACTCTCTTTTGTTTTAATAGCACATATTTTCCCAAGAAATTGTGTATACCATTAGGTTGATGCTTTTGCAATTGATTTCCAAAAATAATTGAGGCTGAGAGCATTTACTGTTGATTTTTTCTTAGCAGCATCGAGAGCCCTTCTCTTAGGAGAATGGGACCACGGTGAAGACTCAACCCAGTGTTGAGTGACCATTCTGTTGAATGGTAGATATATAGTCTGGGACCATGATATAGACCCAACTCTGCCCTGGGTAGACTCAACCTTGTGTTGAGTAAACATCTGGTCCGGGACCATGATTTAGACCAGTCTAGGATTGGTAGACTCAACTTAGTTCTGAGTAGCCATTCTCTTGGAGAATGAAGACACTGTAAGCCCTAGATTGGGTCTAGGCATGTGTGGCACTCTGACCCTTGATCTATGGGCTTGGTGTGCTTCTCCAAAGATTAGCTACCCTTGGTTAAGTTACCCTAGTACCAAATCTAGGTGTCACATAGAGTGTGAGATAAAAGCATTAGTAACTCTCTTGGTTTATGATGATGTACTTTTAGAATTAAAAGGACCACAGGTAATGACCATAGGGGCACTTGGAAAAAAGCTAAAATCAAAAGTAAAAAATACATAGGTATTTTTTGACCACAAGAAAAGGATCACAGGGGCACTTAAAAAAGGCTACAGGTAAAAGTAAAAGTACATAAGTATTTTTGGACCACAGGTGAAAGTCAAAGATAAATAAGGATTTTTGGTAAAAGTAAAAAATACATAAAAGGACCTTTTTGGTAAAAAGGTAAAAGTGATATTAGGAAAAGAATAAAATATTATTATTTTATCTTTTCTAATTTTGGTCCACTTACAGGTGACTCAAGGCTATAAAAGAAGATCACGTCATTTCATTATGATACACACTTGCACTCACAGGTACAGCTGCTTCAACAAAAGATTACACAGGTGACTAAAGAAGTAAAAGTTGGATGTGACGTCCTAGCATGGATAAGTCTAGCTAGGGCATTCACACTTATTCTGGTTTACCCTCAGCTAGGGTTTGTCTTCTTCCACAAACATCAACAACTTCTCTCTCTCTCTTCTTTCATGAGGTAGGGTTTTTCCTCAAAACCCTTAGATCTGTTCACAGGCAGATTTCTTCACCGACAACCATCCACAAATTCCTGGGCAGCTTTTTTCTTACCTCTCGGGCTGCCCCTTTTCTTTCTTTCAGGCAGGGTCACCCTCAGCACACTTGGGCAGGGTTAGGGTTGCGTGAGCAGGCCCTCAAGATGCTACAATAGACCCTACGGTTGCTTGTGTAGGCCCTCGGGTTGCTACAGCAAGCCCTTGGGCTACTAGCATCCTGCCCGTAAGGGCTGCAGTGTACATAGCAGGCCCTCTGGGCAGCTACTAAGAATTCCGTGCAGGAGAGAGGAAGGGCAGAAGAGAAGTCGGGCAACAAAGAAGTAATTTCGGGCAGCTGTACATCATTCCGTGCAGGTGAGAAGAGTGTTTGGGCAGCTGTACAATAGATCGGGCAGATCTGATATATTCCGGGAAGCTGTCTAAATTTTCTGTGCAATGATTTTTTTTATTTTTAGGCAGGCCCTAATTTGCTTGGGAATATCCGAAAATTTCCAGATCTGATAAATAATTTCAGGTTAACTGTTTTTTTGTTCTAGGTTGTCATTTTGAATTTCTGGATAGACCCTAATTTGTCAAGGCAGATCTGAGAAATAGTGGGTAGACTGTTTGTAGTCTTGGTCATTTTTTAGTAGTAAATCCTTGGTTTTCGTGCAGGCCCTAAAATTATCCTGGTTGACTGTGTTTGGATAGTTTTGATTGTTGTCGGAAGATCTGAGAAGTTATTTGACAGACTAATTTTATTGGACAGTATTTTCTAGGCAGATCTGGAAACTTCCACTGTTAGGGTTTGAAACCCTTCTCTGAATTTTTACTAAGAAATTTTACTATGGTTAAAACCTAGATTTGGGTTTGAGGAACTTTTTGAAGAATTTCCTAAGTCATCTCATTTATGAGATGAGCTGCTAATGCTTTTTGGGGTTTTACGTCCTTTGAAGGTTTCCCTAGTGAAAAATCTTGTGTCCATGTGTGCTGATGTGATGAATGTGGTTTTTACTGCACTGCTGATTTATTTAAGTAGATCTGCAAATTTTTAAAGTTTATGTTAATGCTGAAAATTCAACATGGTATAAGTGCTTAGCATGTAAAAACACAATAAAGGGACACTGATGTTGTTTTTTACTAGATCTTGGAATAAGATTTGCAGATCTAACATTGGATTAAGTGACAGAGATGGCTACCATTGGTTTCAAACTGGAAGATAGCTCTATGGTTCAACAAACTTCAACTCCTGGAAGGCCATGTTGACAGCCATTCTCGATGAGAATGACTTGGATGACATTGTTCTTAATGTCACATAAGAGCCAACTACAAATGCTGGCAGGCTTGCCTACAAGAGAAAGCAAGGTAAGGCTAGGAGAGTCATTTATGATTCTATTAGAGAATAATTGATGCCTAACATCACATCCTTGAAGACTGCTAAAGAATGCTATGATACTTTGATGAATCTCTATGAAAAGAAGGCTCCCAGTCAAAAGAGAGTCTTGAAGATGAGGCTACGAACTTTAAAGTTGAACAAATATGAAAGTGTTGGTTCCTTCTTCACCAAGATCAAATAGTTAAGAGATCAACTCCTTGCTATTGGTGTTACTGTTGATGATGATGATCTTGTACAAACACTGGTTGATGGTCTCCCAAGCTCTTGGGAAACCTTCATGGCATCTGTCTGTGGACGAGAAAATCAACCAACCTTTGAAAGGATTTGGCATGATTGCATACAAGAAGAAGCAAGGACCATTGACAAGGTAATCAAGCAGGATAACCTTGCACTTGCAGCAAAGACCAAAAGGTTCAATAAACTTTCTTCTCAGCAAAAGAAAGGTAAGAAACCTCAGGGTAAATTTTATGACATGTCTAAGATTGAATGTTATACTTTTCACAAGTTTGGACATTATGCTAGAGACTACAGGTAGAACAAGAAGAAACCCAAGAGAAGGTTTCAAGCATCTGCTGCAGAAGCAGAGGAAGAAGAAGATGAAGAACCAAATAAGAAGAAGAAAAGCAAGGCTAATAAAATTGATGAGCCTGAAAGAGAGTACTATTTGATTTCTACTCTAACTGGTTCTTTCTCAGCTTGCTCCACTTCTTGGTTGGTGGAAAGTGGTGCCTCCAGGCACATGGCAGGTAACCGTGTTAACCTCACCAGTTACATAAAGAGAAAGTTCACCACTCAGGTAGAACTTGGATATGACTCCACTTACAAGATTGAAGGAGTTGTCTCAACTTCACTTCAACTTGACTCAGGTACAGTTTTTCATATTGATGATGTCTTATATGTTCCTGGTTTAAAGAAGAATCTTCTATCTGTTGCTAGCTTAGAGGATAAGGGCTTCAGAGTCCTCTTTATGGACAAGAAAGTCCTTCTATGGGAAAAGGATAAAGACCTAAGCTTAGCAGTACAGATTGCGGTTCAAGAGGGAGGCCTTTAAAAGGTTTCTGAGGATTCCACTCATGCAGTTGATCCATGTGAGTTGTGTCATAGAAGGTTTGAACACCTTCATTGCACAACACTTCCAGGCTTATAGAAGATAGTCAACAGAGATTTGGTCATCCATGAGAAAGCTGTGCATCAAACACAAGAGCTTTCAAAAGAAGATGAAGTACCTCCACTAGAGTTTCCAGTTTCAGAAACTCAAGAGGAAGAGGAATTTGAGGATCAAATTCCAGATGTTTATGAGAACACTGAAAATCCATCAGAAGAACTACTTGAAGTTCCTCCTTACAAAAGGAGATCTGCTTGTTGTCAAGAAATGGTACAAGAAGGCGAGAAGCATAAAGCTCCTCTCGGGATTTCCAGAGAAGGATCACAGAAGTACTTAGACCTTATAGGTCAGCTTGACAGTACAGAACCTCCATCATACAAAGAAGCAACAAGTCAACAGGTATGGGTTGATGCCATGATTGAAGAGTACAATTCAATCATGAAGAATGATGTGTCAGAAGTTGTTCCTAGATCTACAGGACAGTCGGTAATGACAATTGCTCATATTTCCAGGTATTCTACCTTTAGAACCATCATTTCACTTGTTGCATTATTTGAATGGAAGTTACATCAGACAAATGTAAAGACAGTCTTACTCAATGATAAGATTGAGGTGGAAGCTCATGTTGAACAACCTGAAGGCTTTATGAAGAAAGCCTTGTATGCTTCAAGAGTTTGGTATGCGAGGATGGATTGATTACTCCATGGCTTGGGGTTTTCCAAAAGTACAGCTAAGTATAACTTGTACTTTGAGGTTGTTCATTATGATGTCTTGATACTTGTTCTACATACAGATGGCTTGTTCCTTACATGTACTGAACAATTGATAGAACAGTGTAAGAGGGAGCTTACCTCTGAATTCAAGATGAAAGATCTTGAATTAGTGCATTACTTCCTTGGCTTAGAAGACTGAAAAAAGCCAGGCAATATCTTCCTGACACAAGGAAAGTATGCAGGAGACGTCTTGCAAAGATTTGAGATGCAGGATTGCAAGTCTATAGGCGTACCCATGACCATCAACTTAACAAAGTTGGGTGACTCAGCTACCAGTCCACAGAGTATGGAATCTACTCTGTATAGACAACCTTTTGGATCATGGATGCACCTTGTGCATATGAGACCAGACATAGATAATGCTTATGGTCTTAGAGTTACTTAGGGTTACTTCCAGTAGTGCAGTAATGTTATCTAGATATACTGATTCAGATTGGATTGGCAGTGTAGTTGACCAGAAAAGTACCTCTGGTTATTGCTTTAGTATGGGATCGACAATGATCTCTTGGGCCAACAGGAAGCAGGATTCCATAGCTCAGAGTACAGCTGAGGCAGAGTATATTTCTGCAAGAGATGCCTGCAAGGAAGCAGGTTGGCTCAGAAAACCAATATCTGATTTGTTCGGGGTAAAGCTTGACTCAACGATCATCTAGTGCGATAATCAAAGTTCCATAAAGATTTTGGAGAACCTAGTGTTTCATGTTAGATTGATGCACATTGAAATGAGGTATCATTTCATCAGAGACCCAATGCAGAGAGGTGCTCTGAAGTTGCAGTGGATTCGTACAAATGAACAGATTGCAGATATCTTGACCAAGCCACTGTCAGCATCAAAGTTTGTGTACTTTCGTGACAAGATTGGTATGGCATAGAATGCCTCTCTCGCTAAGAGGGGGTGTTGATTTTTCTGAGCAGCATCAAGAGCCCTTGTCTTAGGAGAATGGGACCACCTTGTCCAGGACCACGGTGAAGACTCAACCCAGTGTTGAGTGACCATTCGGTTGAATGGTAGATATTTGGTCTGGGACCATGATATAGACCCAAATCTGCCCTGGGTAGACTCAACCTTGTGTTGAGTAGACATCTGGCCCCGGACCACGATGTAGACCAGTCTAGGACTGGTAGATTCAACTTAGTTTTGAGTAGCCATTCTCTTGGAGAATGAAGACACTGTAAGCCCTAGACTGGGTCTGGGCATGTGTGGTGCTCTGACCCTTGATCTATGGGCTTGGTGTGCTTCTCCAAGGATTAGCTACCGTTGGTTAAGTTACCCTAGTACCAGATCTAGGTGTCACACAGAGTGTGAGATAAAAGCATTAGTAACTCTCTTGGTTTATGATGATGTACTTTTGGAATTAAAAGGACCACAGGGGCACTTGGAAAAAGGCTAAAGTCAAAAGTAAAAAATACATAGGTATTTTTTTACCACAGGAAAAGGATCACAAGGGCACTTGAAAAAGGCTACAGAAGTAAAAATACATAAGTATTTTTGGACCACAAGTGAAAGTCAAAGATAAATAAGGATTTTTGGTAAAAGTAAAAAATACATAAAAGGACCTTTTCGGTAAAAAGGTAAAAGTGAAATTAGGAAAAGAATAAAATATTATTATTTTATCTTTTCTAATTTTGGTCCACTTACAGGTGACTCAAGGCTATAAAAGAAGATCATGTCATTTCATTATGATACACACTTGCACTCACAGGTACAACTGCTTCAACAAAAGATTACACAGATGACTGAAGAAGTAGAAGTTGGATGTGATGCCCTAGCATGGATAAGTCTAGCTAGAGAATTCACACTTATTCTGGTTTACCCTCATCTAGGGTTTGTCTTCTTCCACAAACAACAAATTCTCTCTCTCTCTCTCTCTCTTCTTTCATGAGTTAGGGTTTTTCATCAAAACACTCAGATCTGTTCACAGGCAGATTTCTTCACTGGTAGCCATCTACAAAGTCCCGGGCAACTTTTTTCTTACCTCTCGGGCTGCCCCTTTTCTTTCTCTTGAGCAGGGTTAGGGCTGCATGAGCATGCCCTCGAGCTGCTACAGCAGGCCCTTGGGCTGCTAGCAGCCTGCCCGTAAGGGCTGCAGTGTACATAGCAGGCCCTCCGGGCAGCTACTCAGAATTTTGGGTAGGAGAGAGGAAGGGCAGAAGAGAAGTCGGGAAACAGAGAAGTAATTTTGGGCAGCCGTACATCATTCTGGGCAGGTGAGAAGAGTGTTTGGGCAGTCATACAACAGATTGGGCAAATCTGATATATTCTGGGTAGCTGTCTAAATTTTTTGGGTAGTGATTTTTTTATTTTTGGGCAGGCCCTAATTTGCTTGGGCAAATCTGGAAATTTCCAGATTTGATAAATAATTTCACGTTGACTGTTTTTTTATTCTGGCCTGTCATTTTAAATTTCTGGATAGATCCTAATTTGTCCAGGCAGATCTGAGAAATAGTGGGTAGACTGTTTGTAGTCTTGGTCATTTTTTAGCAGTAAATCCTTGGTTTCCGTGTAGACCCTAAAATTATCCTGGCTGACTGTGTTTGGACAGTTTTGATTGTTGTGGGAATATCTGGGAAGTTATTTGACAGACTGATTTTATTGGACAGTCTTTTCCAGGTAGATTTGGAAGCTTCCACTGCTAGGGTTTGAAACCCTTCTCTGAATTTTTACTAAGAAATTTCACTGTGATTAAAACCCAAATTTGGGTTTGAAGAACTTTTTGAAGAATTTCCTAAGTCATCTCATTTTCGAGATGAGCTACTAATGCTTTTTGGGGTTTTTGTCCTTTGAAGGTTTCCCAGTGAAAAATCTTGTGTCCATGTGTGCTGATGTGATGAATGTGTTTTTTACTGCACTGCTGATTTGTTTAAGTAGATTTGCAAATTTTTAAAGTTTATGCTAATGCTGAAAATTCAACATTTACATCCTATATATCCTCTTTACAAAGGTTCCTTCCTATCTGACTTTGTATATGTTGCTACTTATCGCTGAATGTATATGCATATTATCTTTATAAAGGTTCTTTATAATGCCCCATTTGGTTGAGTATAGAAAGCATTGCATAACTCACGCACTTGAACAAGGATCAATGTTGAAAGTTTATTAAGTTTTTATTATTATCATAAACCTCTGATCATATTTTATTTTTAATTATAATTGAATTTTCAAAGTTCTATGTTGTAGTTTAACGTTCAAGTCACATATCAATTAACCTAATACGTCATGTTTTTATTTCCTTTTGTTTGATAAATTATTAGTTTTAAAATTTGTTAGACATATACTGTGAATACTAATTAAATTATTAATTTAACACCTAGTTAAAAATATACTTTGAATACTTAATAGATGAGCAAATCATCTCTATGCCATGTGACCACAATTTTTCATGTACCCATTCTACTTATCAAATTAAAATTCACTTGAACTATGAAGATTATAGATGCAACATTATACGCACTCAAGGATAACGTACTTCTATCTTATATCAAGGTCAGCTTGAGCTTGACATGTTACGAAATTAGGTAATGCTTCTATACTTTCAACTTATTCAAAGTTGTAATTACTCTTTTATAAAAAAAATGAGTTTTTCTATATTCAAAATTAAAAATAAAAATTGTAGGTTTCTCTCAATTTTCGTGAACATATTGTTTTGATGAGCATATAATCATTTCATAATTGAAAACTAATCATAAATAAGTAGCCAAGGTTCATTTAGTTTTATTTGGATATTTTCCTGTGAACTTTGGATGGTCATATCAATTTGTTATTTAGTTTTTTCCCTTTTTGTATATTTAGACATGTCCCAAGTTTAATTTGAGAAGGTTCTAGTTGTGGTTGCTCCAAAAATATCCTATTTTTTACATTTGATTTAGTAGTTGGGGAACACGGGTCTTTAGCCATGATTTTAATGTATTCCTGGTCTATTCAGAAATTAGTTTCTGATTAGCCTTTATAATCATTGTTGAGGGTGTTTGTGGTACACAAAGTATAATGATCATCCTTGAAGATGTTTATGAAAAGTGAACTAAACAAGCATTTTAATGGATTCCCTTTAAGTTCTATTCACAACAGTGTTTACTCAAGTATATAGTAATCATCCTTTATAATCATTGTTGAGGGTGTTTGTGGAACACAAAGGATAGTAATTAGGCTTTATAATAGTTCTTAAAGGGAGTTTTAGGAAAATTAACTAAGCTATGGTGTCACTTAATGGGGGCAAGGGGTTTTGGGTATCATCCTCAAGGATTAGGCACCCCACACAAAGAAGAGGATCTTGGTTTACGAGTTATTTAAAAATGATATCTCCTTATGACTCATTGAAGACTATGTGTTAGTGTTTTTGCATTGTGAGCCTCTTCAATAAATTGTGAGCATTTTTTCACTCAAACTCTACAACAAAGTGAAAGAAAAAACATTCGCTAATAAAACTTCAAAATAATAATTATTATAATGTTGAAGCTAGCCATTCATCAACACTTACTCAAGGCATACCTCTATATTTTGTTATAGCACTAAATGGCACTTTGGTGACCCCAGTGGAATCAAGCACTCATACTAAGGTTATGCTAGAATAATTGGTCATAGTTACCGCCCCCCGCCCCCCCCCCCCCCCCCCCCCCCCCAAAAAAAAAAAAAACCTTGTTTCAGGTATTTCATCGTCCTTTGAATAGTGAGGTTCAATTTCATGATTCACTCATGTAGTGTGTTCAAGGAGTTTGAAGGCTTGGGAGGATCAAGGAATTAGTGGCTTAGGTTTAGAGGGAACCCGGCAAAGGTTCTAGAAATGTCGACAACAAGATCAAGTGATCCCTATGTACTTACTGTTCTTTTATTCACTAATAGAGATTTCTCATCTCCCCCCCTCCCCACAATTTAGTGTTCAATCATTTCGTTACATTTTATTCTTATTGGTATAAAGGGATTAGCCTTCTTGATAGGATAATTAGGATTGATTGATGTTAAATTTGTTTTATAATTTGATTCATGCTTATTTGTTACAATAAGATTTGAGAAGGGGTTTGTCTTTCTTGTGTGCAAGTTCCAAGATTCATCAAGGGTAATGCTTTGGAGTTTGAAGCTATAGGACAACCAATAGGATCCATGTGCATATTATCTTATCTTTCTCTTGATTGGTTGTGCCTTTTTCTTGTCTCTTTGGTTATTTGTAAAAATGTAAGTTAGTAATTCTAGGGGAATTTGAGTAGTTGTCTCTCCATTTGCTTTGCGATAGTCATCCCTATCAACTATTTAGGGGTTTATCCCCACAATAGAAGTAGCGACTCCACTGGGGAAGAATTCTTTGAATTCTTCTTTGTAGGGCCTCCTTAGGACTATTATTTCGACTTTGCTTGAGTTTTTTAAAACCTATCTATCTGTAGAATAGTACCTTACCCCAATTCAGACTAAATGATTGAAAGTTTTTTGCGGTTTTAAAATTTTTTAGACCTATAGGAAGCACACACTCTCTATAGAAGGCACAAGAGCACATACATGCTATTATCCTTCCCAATAAGTGTGTGTGCACACACCTTTGTTTGGAAACAATTGTATGTGGCTTGGGAAATAGGTTTTTTTGTCCTATTTTGCATTGATTACTGTTGCATTTGCTCTCTGAAGTCACTCAGAAGATTGCAAGCCTCTTTTTAGGAGTGTTTTGTCATGTTTATGCTGCTTTAGTAAGTACTTGATTGGTTTCATTAAGGGAAAGGAAGAAAATCAATGTTTGTTTAATACTCCTTTTGACGATTTTCTTGCATTTTTATTGATAGTATGTAGTTTGCATTCTCCTTTTTACTAGTGTGTGAATTAGTAAATGATTGTTTACTTTTTAAAGTGAAAGTAAAGAAGCGGTTTGGTTTCATATTGAGATTGTGCTTTTGGTTCATTAAAAGTTGTATTGGATGCCTTTTTCAGTGGAGAATGAATGCGGTGAATGCTAATTGAATGTCATTAGTGCCCTTGAAAATTTTCATCTTGTGAGTTTATTCTTTTCATTTTTTTTTTAATCAAAAGAGGAAATCATTAAGAACAATCTAAATAAAAGGAACTAGACACTTTTTTGTTGATAGCACACCAGTGGTCTTGTTCTAGGGCCTTGGTAGTGGGTTTGGATAGTCAATTCTACAAGGCCACTAAAACAAAACTAGTACCTCACTAGTTAAGAGAAAACCCATTAGTAGAAGTAGACATTTGTTGGGAAATTTTTCCTCACATGCACATTAAAAATGAGGTCAATTGAGATTATCTGCTCATTTCTTTCTTGATTGGCGATTCAAGTTATGGTAATTTAGGTGAAGTTGTTGATGAAATTGTCATTGATGCCAACATGGTCTTGCAGTGGCCCCACAGGATGTCATTGATGCCACCAAGTCCCACTTGTAGTGTCTAGACCCCTCACAGAGTGGGTTTGTACCTTGCAGTGCCTTGGACCCCTTATAGAGTGGGTTTGTGCCTTGAAGCACCTTGTACCCAGTTGACAAGGTCCCTGTACCTAGTTGAAGCACCTTGTACTCAGTTAACAAGGTCCCTGTACCCACAAGCTTGAATCTTGATGCCACCACCTTGATGAAGATGTTGAAGACTCTGTTGATGATGTTGAATACCTTGGAGATGGCCCTGAATCCTTGATGGACGTTGGAGAAACCCTAGATGGGTTAGAGAAGCATTAATGGCCTATTTTGTGGTCATTCATGCTATGATGATGTCATGGTACCCCAGAAGAAGACCTAGCATCCCCACAGAAGATATCTTGACCCTTGGAGGTCCTCGTGTGTGGTTAAGGTGGTTAAGGTCCTTGGTATGGTCTTGGAGCCCACTACTTGCACTTGACATAGTTAGATGGCATGATGAAGGCACCCACACACATATGATGGCGGTTTGACACTTAGACACACTTATGATGATCCTTGTACTCTTGAAGGTGGGGTGAAGGCGTTGACACTTAAGGACTTTGAAGATGATGACACTTGGACACCTATTACACCTTTGGTGTTGATGATATGGTGGACACCCTATGAATGTTAATGATATGGCAAAGAAACAATAATTAAGAAATGCATGCAATGGTAGGGCTTGATCCTTGAATGGTGACATGTATATGGAAGCCCTAGTGGGTTAAATGGCACCCCTTTGATGAGGACATCCTTATGGTGAGGAATGAGTGTGTGTCTTGCAACACAAGTGGAATATTGATTTGATTTGAACAAAATGAAAAAATAAAATAATAAATAAAATTTGAATTCAAAGTCAAAATATTAAAAATTCAAATTATAAGTCACTTACCTTGCTCACCCTAGAAGTCGGCCAGCATGAAGTTGTCCACTTTAATGTGTATATAAACACATATGTCAACATCCAAAAAAAATGAGAAAAATGAATTGGAGGAAGATCCACTCTGAAATTCGGAGGTTAGACTGAGGCAATTTCATAGGTGCAGACTGAGGCAATTTCGGAGGTGCAGACTGAGGAAAATTCGCAGGAGCAGATGACTGAGGAAATTTGGTTCTTCCACGGATTTTTTTTAGTTGAGGTATGTTTCTTTTTACTAGAATTTGCAGCAGCATATCCAAGGTGTTGGAGGCTTTTCCACACCATATAGTCCAAGTTTTGAAACACATCCACAGTCCAAATTCTGGAGAATTCGGTGGTTTAGCAGCTCTGAATTTCGTGGACCGAGGCAGAATTTCAAATGGCAACAGAGAAGTTTTTGAAGTATGATTTTTAAAGTGTTTAGAGTTCTTCCTAAACACCATAAACAGTCCTGGTTTGTGGCTGTTGAAAACTTTTTCCACAGTGTACAAATAGTCCCGAATTGCGGAGAAGAAGACAGTCTGAAATTTGCAGTAGTAGATTGAGTCCAGGGTTTTGGCAATCTATGGTTCTCCCACAACACACATAGTCCCGAATTCGTTTGGTATACACAATCCAAGAGTTTGGGAGATTATTTGCTAACCTAATACCTTCTTTACAGTCCCGAATTGATGAAGCACATAACAATCCCGAATTGAAGTTGTCTGAGGTTTGTTAAGGTCTTCTACACTGACATACTTAGAAATTGAATAAACAAGTCTTGGCCATTGATAGAAGTATGAGAAAATGACATGAATGTGACCATCGCAAGAAATATACTCCCTCATACTAAGGTAGAGAATGAATACAGAGAAGAAATTGATTTCTGGGATGAAGCACAAGTGTTTCTTCATGGTTGGATAGAGATCGTTGGGCATTCAAGTTCGTGATAGTCAATTGTAGAGATCATTGGGGTTTTTGAATTATAGAAGTCTGAAAATCAGAGCTTGCAATTACATATTTTAATTAGTCTCTCAAATCGCTGATGCTCCTTCATTATTGTATTGGTGGTGACTGAAATCTGAGCCTATGACAGCCATTTGAAGTATATTATGCTCGTTATGAGTTAGATGAGAAGGATGGAACTTCTAGCAAATAATTGGCAAAGAGAGTGTACATCATGTCTATAAAAAGCATTTGGAAGCTATGTATGAAGAACGTGGATTGTGTAAGAAGTAAATTAATGTATAAATATAATTCTTCAAGTAAACATAGGATCAATGGATTGGATTACTGAAATGCTCTTTGTGCAAGATACTGGAATGAAAGTGATGATATCTTAACAAAAATAAGGACTGAGTGAAAAATGTTTGAAAGACATATGACACAGAGATTGAGGACAAACATCTTTTGTTGAGTAGTCTTGGAGTTAGTAGACTTTGAAGACCTTGATCCAAAGATGACAATGTTGCATATCATGATGATGATGATGCTATGATGAACTGTATGATGACTTGACAGTGAACAACAGAGATGAGCAGACCTTGTTGATTGATGACTAGATGAAAAGATACTTTGAAGACATGAACAAGACTTAACAGGTGCGGAACTTTGAAGGCATGAGCAGTAGTGGTGCTTGGGGAGACTTCTTGATAACTTGATCAAGTTGTGATAATGACAGTTTGACACCTATAGCAGTATGACAGTGACTAGTTGATGACATTGACAATGCATCCATGACATCACAGTGATTGATGCGGCAGTAACAACTTGATAATGATACGGCAGTGGTTGATATGATAGTAGAAGCAGAATGATTATGACAGGGACAACGCACTTGACAGTGATGTGCTGAATTGCTGATATTATTCTTGACAGAATCCTTTTGGAAAAAAAGAAGAGGATAGAGACAAGTTGCTGAGAAGATGCTGATTGAAGAGATGCTAGAGATAAGTGTTGGTGTGATGTGACAGAGATGAAAATGTGTTGAGACAGTGAGCTTAAATTGTAAATGCAAGCTTGACTTGCATATGAGGTTAGGATACCTCAAACCCCTTTTTAGTAGGGTCTAAGAAAACTAGGCAGGGTCCTAGATGAAGAGTAGGTGCTGATTTCACCTCACAATTATAGCCGGTCCAAAACTAACACAAAAAGATTGTAAAATTATATGGTGTTGTGTTCTTTTGTGTTATGGTTCTTGATGATTCAAATGCTTATGATACGTGAATGATGAAGTGAAAGATGTTTATGAAATGATTATGAAATTGGTAGAATAGTGGAATGATGAATTGGCAGTTAAATGTGACAAGTTAAGAAAAGTTTTAAAATTGGATTTACACTTATTCACCCCCCCCTCTTAGTGTCTAATAGGAGTCGCAATTCCTCGAGGTGACAAGACGTTTCTATAGAGTTTCGAGTCTAGGACTTGTTCCTAGTTTCCCTGCCCATTTATATGTTGATGTTCTCCATAGTTCTAGTATCGGGAAAACATTCTACATATCATTCTCCCATATTGGTGATGTTGATTTGACCAATGGTTTGTAGAGAATGGTCCCTTCATAGCCGTAATTAGTCACATGTATCGACTATGTGTATTGAGGCTCAGATGCGTAGACTTTATCTAGTCATGTTGATTGAGTATGAGTGTCAAAAGGCTAGAGGTCACATGCATACTCTATGTGGGAGTTCTCACGATTGGAGTGCTCAATTCTAGTAGAGTGATTTGACTTGTCTATGTGATAAGGGATTTCATCCCTTGTGGTATAGACAAAGTCTAATTTAATGTTGTATTTGACATTGGCTCTAAGAAGTGTCTGGGACTTTTAAAAGTATGGTCAAATAAAAATTAGAGCTCTAAGGAAGAATGTGACCAGCATGTGATGAGATGAACATCAACAAGGAGAAATTTTCAATGATGAAGAAATAACCAAATAATTCAAGACAATCCATTGAAGAAGGCCCAAAGAAATTTGAAGGCAAGAAAGAGCACAACTACCCTAACAAAGTGGGGAGCTTGGCCTTAGAAGACAAAACTGCAAGTCAGCCTCAAGAGAGAAAATCAAGTCAATTGAATAATATAAATAGAAGTGTCCTCACACTTAATTTGACACATCCACAGCACACATCTTATTCTCTCCACAAGTGTACACCTCCAAGGAAGGCCTAGCAAAGGGAAGAAGAATAATTTTGGGTTTATCTTATTCTCTTATCTCTTGGAAAATTATCTGTCATCTTTAGGGTTTCTTGTGAAGGACGACGGAGCTATATTTTACTAGGGTTCATATTCATGTACGGTATTGTACGTGAATTAGATTAACTTCTTCTGAGAAGAGTTTGGTGGGTTTTCTCCTGTTTGGGATTCCTAGGGTAAAATCTTTGTGTCTCTCATGCATAGTTATCTTTCAATGATCCTTGTTTTATTTCCACTGCAAATGAATGTTATTTTGTAATGAAATTGTGGGATGAAATAAATGTTTGAAGAATCATTGTGATAATAATCAAGGATTGAAAATTGGATTAAAATTCAACATGGTATCATAGCAGTTCTGAATAAAAGCCATTGCCAGAGACTGTGTGTGCCCTAACTTGGAAACTAGGGCTTCCAAGTTTGGACACTTCTCTCCATAATTTGGACCTAAAAATAGCACGGTGGAACTTTCCCTAGGAGGTAACATTTATATGTGGAAGCAGATCTCAATTTTATGAAATTTCAGGTTTGACCTAATTTCTACAAGTGTCAATAATGTAGGGCTTCCAAATTGAAGCCATTCTGACAACACATTTGGTTCAATCTTAGCATCTTGGAACTCACACTGGGAGGGCACATCTATCTGTGGAAGCATATCTTAGTTTCCTAAAGTCTCAATTTTGACCTAATTCTATTGGAATCAAGAAACCAGGGCTTCTAGATTTGAACTCTTCTAGCCACAAATTGGACTAAAAAGGAGTTTTTTGGAGCTCTCCATAGGAGGGCGCATCTATCTGTGGTGGAAAATTTCAGCTTTGCCAAACTTTAGTTTTGACCTAGCTCCTACTAGGTTTTCTAGGTCATATTTTTAGATTTTTCATGATGGTGTCCAAAGTAGAAGACATGTTGGATGATGTTGAGATTGCAAATGAACTCCAGTATCCTTTTGTCCTATTACAAATAATAGTGATATTAGATCGGTAGACAATGATTATAGTTCAAGATGAGAAGAAGAAGGGAAATATGAGATCATCTCTAGAAAAAAACAAGAAGGATCGTTCAAATATTAAATGTTTCAAGTGTCATAGAATTGGTCACTTTGCATATAAGTGTCCTCAAAATAAAAGGAAAGAGCTCCCACCTCTGAAGAAAAGAATACATATTTGAAGAAGATTGCAAAGAGTACTTATAAGTATTCCAAAATATTCAAGTAGAGTGAAGGTATATAAAAGTGTTATACACTTGGCAAGAATGCCAAGGGATCTTTTATGAGAAATGATAGTAGATTCAAGGACATCTTGGATCTAATGTATTTTAGACACATGTGGAATGATGACAATGGTATCGTTGGATGTCTTGTTGAACTATGTATGATTCTCTCCAGGAGACATGAAGACCTAAGATGACTACTTCTGCAAGTTTCAAGACGTTTAGGACTTAACGAAGAATATGATTAAGCCTTCATATGATGAAGAAGAGTACACTTCCAAAAACTCTTGTGATTTCTACATGTAGGCAAAGATTAAAAGGGATCCAATAAAACAAACAAATATAAGTATTTTGTACTTTGTGTAATATGAGTTTCATTTGCTTAAATGTTTGTAGGCTCTTTGTCGGCTACACATGTGTGCAGTGTTGAGGATACAACATGGTTTCTAGGATTGACTTACATTATTTATTTTGGTTATTTGGTCAATGCAGTAATACATTACTAGTGATACTCATAAAAACAAATTGGGATTCTCACAAGGAGAACTGGGCTAGTTCTATGTGCCCTTGAAAAAAGAAAACATGATCTAATATTATTTTCCATCTAAGTTCAGCAGATGCACTGAACATAGTTACAAATTCATTGTTTTCGTTAGATCCTTATTTGCATAGGCCAACTAATGTGCCAAGTTTTCAGTAACCTTATAGATTCTAATAAGCTTTGTTATTATTTGTTATGTACATTGTTATCCATGGTTCTTCAGGACCAGTCGTGGTCCCTTTTTTAATAAAATGCATGTTCATACCTTGCGGGGACATTGTAATAAATGTGCTAGCATGATTTTTTTTTTGTAAAGGAATTAGACATCAATTGGATTATTTCAGCTGTTTTTCCCTCGTCAATTATGCAACATTGAATAAGCGATGTATAATTTTCGAGTTTTTAACTGCTCATCCAAAGCTGGAATTTTTTGTCTTGGTGGTTAAACCTTGGGAGGCTATTAAAGTTCACATGTAGATGTATATAGGCATGATAAACATGGTTTTGAGTCATTATGAATATGTACTAGGTCTCCCTAGTTGTTTTTTTATTTCCAAAAAAATTATTTTTTCTGCAATCATTAGGCCATTTTTAATGGTTTAAATGGAAAAATTCAAAATGCAATAAATATGTGATACATAGTCTATTTTTGGAATAGATGGACTCGTTTTCAAACTCAAAGCACCTCCTTCACCTCAAGAACCACTTTTTCCATGCTTTGGGTGACTATTTTGTCCCGAATGGCACTATTTCTATATCGATGCGACAAAATTCTCAAAACAAAATGCTAAAATGCGACAAATTGACACTTATAAAACAGAAGTCAAAAGTCAATTTTTATGACATGGAGAGGGTGGTGAATTGTTTCATGTGGTAGATAGCATCATCAAAGGTAAGAAGCATTGCATTTCAGTGGGTTTGGGTACCAAACAAATAATTTATAACCAAGTATTTGCCCCACTTCAAACTCACGCATGACAAAGTGTGGGCCCTCATGTTAATAGTTTGAATTTATTCAGTTATCATTGAGTGACATGGAAAGGGAAAGGTGAGTCCTCACCATAGTTTTAGCATGAGTTAAATGGTGATTGTATAGATGGAAAATCACTCCAATTTTAGAAATGCGCCATCCTTCATGAGCTTGGGCGAATGAATGTGGCTTAATGTGTGCGGTTTTGTTAAGCAAATGGGTGAGAGCGCATATATCTTGGGAGAGGTGGCACATCCTCATTCCAATCAACTCCAATGAATCCCTCAGATCACTCAAATGGTTCCAATTAAATCACATTCACTCCAGTTGTTTGGTGCACCCCTAGGGGTTTGTAAAATCTATAAAAGCAAGGCCTTCTTCCTCGTTTGAAGACAAATGCAAGGAACCTCTTTATGTTGTAATGTTGATTCTATTTTGATTAGTAAATATGAATAATTTGGATTTCTACCTTGTTCCTGTTGATTTTTCTGAGCATCATAGAGAGCCATTCTCTTAGGAGAATGGAGACACCTGGTCCAAGACCAGGGTGTGGACTCAACTTAGAGTTGAGTGATCATTCTATTGAATGGTGATATCTAGTTGAGGACCACGATATGGATCTGGTACAACACTAGGGGGACTCAACCTTGAGTTGAGTGACCATTTTGTTGAATGGTGACATCTGGTTTGGGACCAGGATGTGGACCCAGTCCAACACTGGGGGGACTCAGCCCAAAGTTGAGCGATCATTATGTTGAATAATGATATCTAGTCAAGGACCACGATATTGACCCAGTCCAACACTGGGGGTACTCAACCTTGATTTGAGTGACCATTCTGTTTAATGGTGACATCTAGTTCGAGACCACGATGTGGAACCAGTCTAGCACTGGTAGACTCAACCTAGATCTGAGTAGCCTCTATTTTGAATGGAGGCACCTGGTAAGTTACTGGGAATTCACCTAGTCCGGGACTAGGAACTCAACCCGAGGCTGAGGGTCATTCACTTGGAGAATGGAGGAACTTGGTCTGTTACCAAGTATTTGACCTAGTGTTAAATTATGTGGCCTATGGCTAAGGCACCAGGTCTGTTACTAGGAAGGCACTATAAGCCCTCAACCAGGTCTTGGCATGTGTAACACTCTAACCCTTGATCAGTGGGCTTTGTGATCTTCTCCAAGGCTTAGCTATCCTTGGTTAATACACCTTAGTACCCGATCTTGGTGCCTCGCAGAGTGTGAGCTAAAAGCATTAGTAATTCTCTCTTTTTATGGTGATGTACTTTGAGTGGTAATGAAACACCACCTTGCCCACTTGTATTGACCACAAGGGCATTTGAAGAAGGCCAAAGCAAAAGTAAATTTAATACATAAGGACTTTTGGACCACATGTAAAAGCAAAAAATACATAAGGACCTTTTGGACCATAGGTAAAAGTAAAAATACATAAGGACTTTTGGACCACAGGATGACTAAAGACAAAAGTAAAAATTAGAAAAGATAAAATAATAATATTTTTTTCTTTCTAATTTTGGTCCACTTATAGGTGACTCAATGGATATAAAAGAAGATCAATCAATTTCATTATTACACACACTTTCTCTCACAGTTACAACTACTCCAAGTGAATTTTACACATGTTATCGAAGAGAAGGACAATTATTGTGATGCCCTAGCATGGATGCATCTAGCTAGGGCATTCGCAATTATGTTTGGTAAACCCTAAGCCAAGGTTTTATAAGCTGGTGCAAGTTTATTAGTTTTTTGTAAGCTAGGGTTATAACCGTAACACTCTTCATCTTCGGGAAGTTGATTCTTTTCTCGGGCAGCTTCCATCCACCCTCACCGAGCAGATCTAAGTATTGTACAAGCATCCCCATCTTCTCTCGAGCTTCCCACTACTTGTTCATGAGATGCCTTAGAGAGGGCACAACCCTCTTATCCACTGGCGGGAAGCCTTAACAGGCCCACCCATGAAGGATCTAGCCTATGGCTAACCCTCAGGTGGCCTTAAAAGGAAGACTTGTGAGGGTTAGCATACAGCTAAACCCTCGGGTAGCCCAGAAGGTTGGACCATAAGGGTTTGTGCCTCCAGGATTTCCCTGGGGTATCCTGTTAGCAAGCCCTTTAGGGCTAGCAAGGTAGAATCCTTAGGTATTCCTAGTAGTAGAAACATGTAGAAAAAAGGTTGCGGGCAGAAGGCAGCACAACATGCCATCAGGCAGAATGTGCTGGTACAGAGAAGGTACATGGAAGGTACATAATAGGTACAAAGCAGGTATAAACATGGGCAGGTAGGAATGGGCATTTGGGTAGAGAAAGCAACAGATTCGAGCAAGAAAAACAGTCCTTTCAGGAATCTTGCTAAATTTGTGCAGGAGAGAGAAAATTAGGGCAGCAAGCCCTACTTTGTTAAAAATCCCTGATTGGGTGTTTTACTATGAAATTGGATTATCTTGTGTAATTGTGGATATGTGGTACAAAGCTAGTTAGGGTTTGTGGAATTTTGAAGAAAACTTAGTCATCTCATTTATGAGGTGAACTACTAATGCTTTTGGGGTTTTTGTCCTTTATAGGTTTCCCTAATGAAAAATTTTGTGTTGATGTGTTAATGTTTTTTTTACTGCACTTGTCATTTGTTATCAGCTAGTCTACAAATTTTTTAGTATTCATGCTAATGCTAAAATTCAACATGGTATCAAAGCTTAGAACGTGAAGACATAGTAAAGGGAGATCATTTTTGCCTTCCTAGACCTTGGGATAAGTTTTGCAAACTTAACATTTGACTAAGTGGTAGAGATGGTCATCAATATCTTCAGACTAGAAGAGAAGCTACAAGGTTTAGCTAAGTACAACTCCTGGAAGGCTAGGTTGACAGCTATTCTCGAAGAAGATGACTTGGATGACATTGTGTTTAATGTTAGTGAAGAGCCAACATCTAATGTTGGTAGACTTGCTTACAAGAAGCAGGATAAGGCTAGAAGGATCATTTATGATTCTATCAAAGAAACAGTGATTCCCAACATCACAGCTCTAAATACTGCCAAAGAATTCTTTGACACCTTGGCCAACCAACTTGTATGAGAAGAAGGCTACCAGTCAGAAGAGAGTCTTGAAGAAGAGGCTATGAACTTTGAAGCCGAACAAGGATGAAGGAGTTGGTTCCTTTTTCACGAAGATTGCATAGGTAAGAGATCAACCTATTGCTATTTGTATTGTTGTTGATGATGATGACCTTTTGTAAACTGTGGTTGATGGTCTCCCAAGCTCTTGGGAAACCTTCATGGCATCTGTCAGTGGACGAGAGAATCATCCAACATTCGAAAGACTTTGGCATGATTGCATAAAAGAAGAGGGAAGGACTTCAGGAAAGGTAACCAAGGAAGGTGACCTTGCACTTGCAGCAAAGACAAAGAAGTTCAAGAATCCCCCCCCTCAACAAAATAAGGTAAAGAAACCTCAAGGTAATTTCTCTAATATGTCAAAAGTGGAATGCTATAATTGCCACAAGTTTGGACATTTTTCCAAGGATTGCAAGAAAACCAAGAAGAGAACAAAAAGGAGGTTTCATGCCTCTGATGCATAAGTAGAAGAAGAAGAAGAAGAAGAAGAAGAAGAAGAACCAAAGAAGAAGAAGAAAACCAAGGCTAACAAAGAAGAAGAACCTAGAAGAGAGTACTACCTAGTTTTTTATCTCTTTGGTTACTTCACATATATTGCTACCTCTTGGTTGGTAGATAGTGGTTCCTGTATGAACATGACAGGTAACCGTGAAGCTCTCACTAGTTACAGAAAGAATAAGTTCACCACACATGTGGAACTCGGAGATGAGTCCCCCTACAAGATTGAAGGAGTTGGCTCAACTTCACTTCAACTTGACTTAGGTATGGTTCTTCATATTGATGATGTCTTATATGTTCCCAGTTTGAAGAAGAATCTTCTATCTGTTGTTGGATTAGAAAACAAGGGCTACAAAGTCCTCTTCGTGGACAAGAAAGTCCTTCTATGGGAAATAGGATGAAGATCTAAGCTCAACAGTACAGATTGGGGTTCAAGAGGGAGGCCTTCATAGGGCTTTCGAGGATTCCACTCATGCAGTTGATCCATGAGATATGGCATAGAAGGTTTGGACACCTTCACTACACAGCTCTTCTAGGCTTATAGAAGATAGTTAGCAGAGATGTGGTCTACCATGAGAAAGTTGTGTTTCATCAAACACAAGATCTTTCAAAGGAAGATGAAGTACCTCCCCTTGAGTTTCTAGTTTCCGAAATTCAGAGGGAGGAAGAGGAAGTTGAGGATCAAATTCCAGATCTTCCAGAGGAAACTGAAAGTCCAACAAAAGAACTACTTGAAGTTCCTCCTTCCAAAAGGAGACCATCCTAGTACCAAGAAATTGTACAAGAAGGCGAGAAGCATAAAGCTCCTCCCAGTACTTTCAGAGAAAACATAATACCATAGAAGTAGTTTGGTCTTATAAGTCTTCTTAACAATACAAAACCTTCAGCATACTAAGAAGCAACAAGTAAATAGGTATGGGTCTATGCCATGATTGAAGAATACAATTCAATCATGAAGAATGTGTGGAAAATTGTTCCCAGACCAACAGGAAAGTCAGTAGTGGCATCCAGATGGCTTTATAAAATCAAGCATCCTGCTAATGACAATATGAATAAGTATAAAGCCATATTTGTAGCTCATGGCCTCATTCAGACAGAAGGCATTAACTATGATGAGAATTTTGCTCTTGTTTCCAGGTACACTACTATTAGTACCATCGTTTCTCTTGCTCCATTATTCATATGGAAGTTACATCAGATGGATGTAAAGACATCCTTCCTCAAAGGAAATATTGAGGAGGAAGCCTACATTGAACAACCTGAAGGCTTTGTGAAGAAAGCCTTGTATGGACTGAAATATGATCTGAGAGTCTGCTCATATCTGATCTATTTGGGGGAAATATTGACTTAACGATCATCCACAACGATAATCAGAGTTGCATAAATTTTTTGGAGAACTTATTGTTTGAAATGAGGTATCATTTCATCAGAGACCTAGTTTAGATAGGTGCTCTGAAGTTGCAGTACATTCATATGGATGAACAGATTGCAGATATCTTGACCAATCCTTTGACATCATCAAAGTTCGTATACTTTTGTGATGAGCTTGGCATGGGAGAGAATGCCTCTCTCACCGAGAGGGAGTGTTGATTTTTATGAGCAACATCGAGAGCCAATCTCTTAGGAGAATGGAGGCACTTGGTCCAAGACCAGGGTGTGGAATCAACTTAGAGTTGAGTGATCATTATGTTGAATGATGATATCTAGTCGAGCACCACGATATGGACCCAGTCCAGCACTGGGGGGACTCAACCTTGAGTTGAGTGACAATTATGTTGAATGGTGACATCTAGTTCGGGACCAAGATGTGGACCCAGTCCAACACTGGGGGGACTCAACCCATAGTTGAGTGATCATTCTATTGAATGATGATATCTAGTCAAGGACCATGATATGGACCCATTCCAGCACTAGGGGGACTCAACCTTGAGTTGAGCGACCATTATGTTGAATGGTGACATCTGGTCCTGGACCATGATGTGGAACTAGTCTAGCATTGGTAGACTCAACCTAGATCTTAGTAGCCATTATTTTGAATGAGGCACCTGCTCACTTACCAGAAATTCACCTATTCTGGGACTAGGAACTCAGCTCGAGTTTGAGTTCCATTCTCTTGAGAATAGATGCGCTTGGCTTGTTACTAAGTATTTGACCTAGTGTCAAATTATTCAGCATATGGCTAAGGCACCTAGTCTGTTACTAGGAAGGCACTAAAAGCCCTAGAACAGGTCTAGGAATGTGTGACACTCTGACCCTTGATCAGTGGGATTTACAATCTTCTCCAAGGATTATCTACCCTTGGTTAAGACACCTTAGTACCCGATCTTGGTGTCTCACAGAGTGTGAGATAAAAGCATTAGTAATTCTCTTTGTTTATGATGATGTACTTTGAGTGGTGATGAAAGACCACCTTGACCACTTGTATTGACCACAGGGGCACTTGAAGAAGACCAAAGAAAAAGTAAAAAATACATAAGGACTTTTGGACCACAGGTAAAAGTAAAATATACATAAGGAATTTTGGGACCACAGGTAAAAGTAAAAAATACATAAGGACTTTTGGACCACAAGAAGGCTAAAGACAAAAGTAAAAATTAGAAAAGAATAAAATAATAATATTTTGTTCTTTCTAATTTTGGTCCACTTATAGGTGACTCAAAGGATATAAAAGAAGATCAATCCATTTTATTATTATGGCACACTTGCTCTCACAGTTTTAGCTGCTCCAATTGAACTTTACACAGGTTATTGAAGAGAAGGACAATTACTGTGACTGCCTAGCATGGACGAGTCTATCTAGGGCATTCACAATTATGTTTGGTAAACCCTAAGCTGGGATTTTACAAGATCCTGTAAGTTTATCATTTTTTTGTAAGCTAGGGTTATAACCCTAACACTCTTAATTTTTGAGCAACTGATTCTTTTCTCGGGCATCCCCATCTCCTCTTGGGCTGCCCACTCCTTGTTCACGGGCTGCCTTAGAGAGGGCACAACCCTCTTATCCACCCGCGAGAAGCTTTAACAAGCCCATCCGTGAAGGGTATATCCTGCGGCTAACCCTTGGGTGGCCTTAACAGGAAGACCCATGAGGGTTAGCCTGTGAATAAACCCTCGGGTATCCCAACATGATGACCCATAAGGGTTTGTGCCTAAGGGCTTTCCCTTGGGAAGCCTACTTGTCACATGCCCTAATTTTGTAAAAAAATATATTATGATATTGGATTTTATTTCAAGACAATATGTTAAATTTTATGCTAAGTTGTAAATGATAACTCAGTAGAGTCAAGGTTGTGAATGTAATTCTGAATATTTTAATTATAAATAAATAAAAGTGGAGACAACAGCTTGGGAGAGTTGTTAAAAGAGTGTTTACTGGTCAAGTTGGTGGAGGAGACTGGGTGGAGAGCAAATAGACAAGTGGCAGCATCCTCAAACACTTCCAATGTTGCAGGTGGCAACCTCCCTATATTTGGGGTCATGATCCCCCAAGAAAGTGGGATCAGAGCAGGTGGCTCAATTAATGACAATTAACCCAAAAAGTCTTAGGAAATCTTAATAAAAATACCCATTGAAGAGAGCTGAGGCTGCTCATTCCAAGAAGAGAACCATTCAGGTGAATGTACTTCAGAGGATTTCATTGGGAAGGGAATTTGTGGAATGTGTTTGAGGGGTAAACTGTAGAAAGTGATCTAGTACATCTTTTTAGCTGAAGGATCTTACTGCTGAGTGCAAAGTTGGTGCTGAGTCATTGGACTAGTATCTTGTTGCATGCTCCACCAGTTCTCAGCCAAGGAGACCAGGAACAGGCTCGGGGGTCCTGAGAAGTCGCTGTTTAAGTGCTCTCCAAGAGTTGGTAGGGAGGAACGGCCTGCCAACACTGTTGTTGTCCATATTTAAACAGGTTCTACAATCTTTTATTTACCGTGTTAAAAGTTTATATCTGAGAATGAATGAATAATGAATGATTTATATGTTTTGTAGTGAACTGTTAAAGCTTGTAATCTCTTAGTTATTTGAATGCTGAATCTGTATTTGATGAAAATAAATCCTACCTGTGTTTTTTCACATCTAGAATGGACCAGAATGTACTCTAGCATAGGCAATATAGTTTAAAATAGATGAAGGATAGGAAATAAATCTCAAATGAATAGAGTTACTTATGTTTTTCAGAGTGTTGGAATCTTTTCTTTTTGTAGATAGTTGCTTCTAGAAAAGAATATTAATATGCTTAGTTAGGTTATTGTTAAAACCAGACTCTGTATTAAGAATGCTAGAAAAAGAAATAGTCATATTAGTTTACTGATAGCAATGTGTTCAAGTAGGTATGTTATTCTTTTACACAGTACTTTCTTTTACAAACTATACTTCTAACCTGAAATAGAGGAAATAGAAACATCTCAGATATAATGTTTATTTATTTATGTTAAGTAAGGGTTTAAGTATATTTCTGTTAGTTTATATCTATTACTAATATTAATAGCTAACTTAAACTACAACTATTCGAACCCTAAGTAGGGTTTGATAACCTAATTAAATTCTAAAGACAAATTAATTCAAAGATAAAGAATATCTTAATAAAGAACTTATTTAGCTCTCACGGTATTCTTTTATTTAGAATAAAAACAAGTAAGATACTTTAGTAACCTATGCTTTAAGTATTATTAACGAGGAACTGTCCTTTAACTTTTACAGACATTATACAAGTAAAGGAAAATGACAGGGTCGTAACCCTTATTTCATTTCTTAGTAAGTTAACTGAAATAATACTACTAAATGAACTAAATTAATACAAATTAGTCACAGTCTTTATAAAATAAGTGTATGCACAAATACATGCTTAAGTATTTATATTATATACAGATAATAATATTACATAAATAATATCATTTATAAATAAATAATTCTTTAAACAAAGGAAGTAATCTTAAAGTAAGAACCAGAATTTAATTCATTAAACCCTAACCTGGAAATTCTTGAGTATTGAAATGGTTTAAAATTCTATTAACAGTCATCTAATCTATTTATTAACAATACAGAAATATCTTTTTACAAGTCAAATAGGGTTAAAACCCTAGCTTGTAATTCTGAGCTAAAATTACTTAGTTTTCTTTAAAATATACAAAACCATTACAGTAGCAACCCAAGATAAGCAGTAAATTATTTCTTTTTATAAAACCATTAAAAGAACAATTTAAATTTATTTACACAGAGATAAAATACAATTACATAAAGGAGAACAAAGTTAAGTTTAAGACAGACTGTCCTAAAATTATTTACATTATATCCACGAGCCCGAAGGCCGAATGTAAGTCAAACATTAACACAGTACAAAATCTCAGTTAAGAACCGAGTATTCACATCATGCTTTGGAGTATAAACATAATATTACAAAACTGTAAGTTCTTCACAAATACGAAAGGAGAGCTTCACAAATTTCAGTTTAAAGCCGAAGTCACCTTGCGACAAGCAAGGGTTTTAACCAAAACAAAAACTATAAAAAAAAACGAAGGACAACAACCCAACACTGGGTGCAACACAACCGAGACTTTCCAACTGCAAGAGTCTGTACAAGTAGGGGAATCCATATTCGAAACCGAAGCTTACCGTGAACGAATCGTGGAGCCATTATACAGCACGACGGTAATCCTTGGAGACGAGCCAACTTGCATCATAAAGAACCCAAGTTATTCTAAAATTTAGAAAACCTTATGCGAGAAGAACAATAAATAGCCTTAGCTCTTAATTATCATTTTCTTTACTCACCTTAACTGGAAGTGAAAGCGATGGAGCCCTGGATGAACAGTAACACCACAACCAGCATCAAGAAGAGCCGAACCCTCATTCTCATCGAGGAAGAAGACGCTAGGACTCTGGTGCTTTCACAACTATCAGCAGAGGTGTGGGTAAGCCTGAGCAAAGTCTATGAAGAAGATATTAACCATGGAGATGAATTGTTACCAGCATACAAGCAGGAAAACTAAAACCCTACGATGAAGGAGCTTTGCAATCACACACCATAAGCTCAAACTGTCTGTCACCAATGACAAACCACAACAAAAGGAGAAGTAAAAAGGATTTTCAAGCAACCGTAAGCCATGTGCAAGGAGAAGCAGTGAACTCTGGCCAAAGAAAGAAATTACAGTGAAGGTGAATGATATAACCCAACTCAAGAGAGCAAGACACGACATGTTGAAATATTGTAACTTCGAAGAATATTCTATATGTATTTCCTTGTGGTCCCCAATGGTCCTACTGGGAGAACCACTTGTATTAATTTGTACCCTGATGCTCCTAATCGAAAGAACTAATAAGAGTAATGAGACAGTCCCCTCTAATTGTAAAGGTGGGTCATTAGCACCCCAGTGTGGTTACTTGAGCCTACATGTGTAACTCGAGCCTACATGATTAACTCGAGCCTACATGATAGATGAGTTAACTTAAGTGAACGGATGAATATAAATAGAGGTGTAGTGCTCCTCATTTGGAACACACACTCTCACTTGTGTAGCGCATTAGTGGAGAAGAGAAGAGTAGCTGGAGAAGGAGGAGGATCAAGCTTTGATCTCCTTGTTGGTTTTACCTTTTATCTTTTTGGGGCATCTATATTGAGGAAGCTTTTGTTGGGTTTTTCCCTTTAGGGTTTTCCCAGGATAAATCTTTGTGTTCCTTTTGTATGGTTGTGCTTGTCTATCTTTCAGTGATCCTATTTATATGCTTTTGTTATGAATTCCAAATTAAATACTAATGATCGAGCTTAGCATATGAAAATTTAACATGGTATCAGAGCCACCCTGAAGGAAGACATTGTGCAATTACGGAAGGTAGGGATTCTTAATTTTTGGGTCTCTATTCACAATCGATCAACAAAAGAAGGTTAGACTGACTCTCCATTGAAGGGCACATCTTTCTGTCGAAGCGGAATTTGATTTCGAGCATTTTCAGTTTTGGTGTGGAAAATTAGGGATTTCTACATAAGAGGAATATTTGAGTGAGCTTGGAATAGGATTTTTCTCCTCATCAAAATTGAAGTTTAGAGACCTGGATCAAGAAATTTGGTTGGGTGAAACTCTGGGAAAGTCAAACCCTAGTTTGACCTCGAGCTAGAAAAACCCTAGATACTAAAACTGCTAAGTTTTGGTAATTTCACTATATTTAGAGATTGGCAAAGGATCAGGAGTTGAAAATTGTAGATGCTGAAGATACGATCTTGATGTACACTGTGTCCAAACTTCAGCCTTATATTCGCTATATTATGGGAGATATGATCCCTCCAAGTTAGGGTTCTAGCCTCTTCCAGAATTCATCCCTAAACAGGACACCTGTGGAAAATTGCTAAATATTGGGATACAGAAGTCCAAATGGAATTCTTGAAGATGTTCCAAAAAGATAACGGAATTTAATTTCTATGATCCAAATATTAGACTTATAAGATGAACCAGTGACACGTGGAATGCCATACAACTTCGATGTTCTGAACAGTACTGTAACATGTCACCTTGGGAAAAGGATCATAAATCCCAATTGGTGAAACCAATTCTGATGAAACCTATGGTGTTGGATCAGGGACATGTGATGCTACCTCAGTGCGAAAGTTTAGACACAGAGGAGCATTAATTTCAGAGATATCATAGAGACAGTGACAGGAATTTATGCAGAAGAAATTGGAAAACTAGGGCTTCCTGTTCTGGGAGCTTCCCTCCATTGTTTTCAGAAAATGAGTACATTGGATAGCTCCATTTGAAGATATCTATCTTTATATCTAGTTATATCTAAAAGTTTCAAAATTTTGAAAATTAGGGTTTCTCTAACAAGCCCTAGAGTAGCCAGCTCCAAAAACAGGATGGACACCTCAAATCGGTAAGATCTAATTTTTTGCTATTTGAATTTGAGGTTCTCATTTCAAAGTGATCTATAACATTAGCTTGTTGATGAGCTTGATGAAGTTTATAAATTCCAAGCATGGAAGTATTTGAGCTCTCTGAAGAAAATGAATTGGACATCTACATGAGTAGAGAGGTTCCAGTTCTAGAGGGAGATGAGGCTCAAAGCCTTACACAAAAAGAACTTGATCAAGGCCAAGAAGATAATTGTTGATTCAATCATAGATCAACTTGTACCACAAGTGTCTTCGCTAAAGACACCGAAGATGTTTTATTCCTTGATCAAGCTATTTGAAGATAAGAACTTAAATCAGAATATGGCTTTGAGAAAATAGTTGAAGAATGTGAAGATCCAGAATGCAGAGCAACTTGAAGCGGTAGAAGAAGAAGTGGAGAATGCAGAAGTGGTGATAGCCACCTTGAATGGCCTCCCAGGATCATGGGATTCATTCATGCGAAGAATGTATGCTAGAAGGAAGTAATTACTTTCAGCTCGACTCATAAGAAGAGAAGAAGAAGATGGGAGCAATTGAAGATCAAGCTCTCACCATTCAAAGAAGATCCCTCAAGCGATGAGGAATATGAAGAACTCAATTCTTGAAGAACCTCTTATTCATCTTATCATTTGGATAAGAAATGATGATTTCATGAATGAAGAATATGATAAAGCAGAATGATCAAGATGGAGTCTACCCATGATACAAATAAAAGATAAGTATTCGATTGTCATTTCATGATATTGTTTTGTTATACATTTGATTATATTCAGTTGATGTGTTATGCATGATGGATTGTTTGCATTAATGACTATATACTACTAATATGCATGTGATGGGTAAGTAGCTCATGGTGCTATACAACTCTCCATTGCTACTTATCAAACCTCTTTGCTGACATATTGGATTAGTGCACAATCTCAATGATGTCATGGTAGAGATGGAAGGCATCTAGAAAGTTTCTGTGAGATATGGATGAATGTTGTATTGGCTAAACAGTTGCATGATCCATAAAAATTTGTCGTTATGCATATGAAATAGTTCTAACCATGAAATTGGTGCATTTGAATTGTAGGGAAGGTCCTGTACAATCTCCTACAAGAAAAGAAGGATGAGACTTGTTCCGAAGAACAAGTGATGACAATTCAATAAACATGAATCTGAAGGACACCTTCAAAGAGCGGTAGATCCACCTCGAAGGATGAAGACCACCATGGGTATGAGAGATAACTCAATATGAAGAAAAGAATTCTATGAAAGAAGCTATGATCAAAGAATGACAGTTGATCATGAGGAATGATGTATACGATATGATTTCGAGACATAAAGGAAAGTATGTAGTATCCTCCATATGGATCTACAAGAACAAGTGTACAAAGCAAGGTTCGTGATTTGCCTTAGAAATAATAGACTATGACATGGCATACTCTATTGACCAGTATATATCAAGCATAGAACCACCTGTATAGAATGAAGAAGGAAGATAATACTCTACTTCAGGGTGAGTGACTACAGAAGATATCTGAGTTCGACACTATATGACATGATGGACAGCTTCCTAATGGACCGAGACTTTACCAAGAGTAAAGTGGGTTACAACATTGAAAGTTGAATGTAGAAGACTAGGATATGTTGATGATCTGACAAGACGAACTCATGGAATATGTTATGATGAAAGACTACTAGAATGATGTTTGGGATATAGTACTCAAACCAGAAAGCAAGAATGTGGTATCTTGCAAATAGATTTGGAAGATAAAATATGTTGCGGATAGAATTAAGGAAAGACTTGTGGCTAGAGGTTTCTATAAGTAAGAGGGAATTAATTCTGAAGAGACACTTACTCCAGGAAGAAAGGTACACTTCCTTCAGAACTATGATGGTAGTTTCTCCCATGATGAAGTAAAGACAATCCTTCCTTAATGGTATGATTGCAGAAGAGTTTTACATCGAAAGGATTTGAAGTTGAAGATGGATGGACTCATATATGTAAGTTAAAGAAGGCCCTCTATGGCATGAAGCAAGCTCCTAGAACTTGGTATGGAAGGATAAACAATTTCCTATCAATTATGGGCTTTACCAAGAGTAAAGCTGATCCTAACCTTTATCTCAAGGTTGTAGAAGATGAACCTATCATCCTGTTATTATATGTGGATGACTTATTCTTGACAGGGAATGAAAAACAGATCATGGAAAGAAAGAAGAAACTAGCAGAAGAATTTGAGATGAAAGACCTTGGGTTAATGCACTATTTCCTAGGTCTGGAAGTATGACAAAGTTCAGAAGGAATCTTTCTCAACCAAGGAAAGTATGCAATAGAGATATTGAAGAGATTCAATATGTTGGAATGCAAAGCCATGGCCACACCCATGGACTCCAACCTGAAGCTGTTAGCTGATGACTCATCAGAGTTAGTGGATGCGACTCATTACATACAGATCATTGGGTCATTGATGTACTTAACAAATACCAGACCAGACATTTGTTTTGCTGTGAACACCTTAAGTCAATATATTGTTCAAAGACGGGTTCACCTAGTAGCTACAAAACATGTGATGAGATATCTGAAAGGGACTATAGACCTTGGTCTATACTATGATGGTAGCCATGACTACAGATTGTATGGCTATACAGATGCAGATTGGGCTGGAAGTATCTCAGACAGGAAAAACACATCAGGTAGATGTTTTTGTTTGGGGTCTGCTATGAGTTCATGGTTTAGCAGGAAACAGTCAAGTGTTTCTCTTAGAATGACAATACATAGCAGGTTGCTTTGCTAAGTTATGAATCCATATGGCTTTGAAAGTTGATATCAAGTCTCCTTGACCTGAAGATGGATACTACATTGATTCTATGTGATAACGAGAGTTGTGATAACAGAGAACCCTGTGTTCCGTCGTAACACATAGAAATTTGATATTTCTACATACAAGATAAAGATGCAAATGATGATGTTTTAGTATTCCCATATTGAAGATATATATGATGTTTTAGTATTTACATAATGTAGATGCAGATGATGGTGACTCCGTATTTCTATACTGAAGATATAGATGATGATACTTTCAGTATTCACATACTGGAGATACATATGGTGATAGTTCAGTATTCACATACTGAAGATGTAGATGAAGATGGTTTAGATGATGATGCGCTGACAAAGCCTCTGTCTTGGGTAAAGTTCGAACACTTTTGGGACAAGCTTGGTGTGGTTCAGAAAGACCTTCCCTGAAAGGGGGAGTAATGATGTTGCAGTGGGATTGTATCATCCCTGGGCACTTGCCCTAAAGTGATCCAGAGACCTCGGTCTTCGAGAATGAAGTGGGATTGTATCATCCCTAGGCACTTTCCCTAAAATGATCTAGAGACCTCAGTTTTCGAGAATGAAGAGGGATTGTATCATCTCGGGACATCTGTCCATAATAGATCCAGTGACCTCAGTCCTCGAGAATGTGGTGGGATTGTATCATCCCTGGGCACTTTCCCTAAAGTGATCCGGAGACCTCGGTCTTCGAGAATGAAGAGGGATTGTATCATCCCAGGACATCTGTCCATAATAGATCTGGTGACCTCGATCCTTGAGAATGTGGTAGGATTGCATCATCCTTGGACATCGTCCTAAAGTGATAGGGACTGATTCTCCCGTAATCAATCCGGTGGCTTCGGTCCTCAAGAATGTGGTAGGATTGCATCATCCTTGGACATAGTCCTAAAGTAATAGGGATTGATTCTCCCGTAATCAATCCAGTGGCTTCGGTCCTTAAGAATGTGGTAGGATTGCATCATCCTTGGACATAGTCCTAAAGTGATAGGAACTGATTCTCCCGTAATCAATCCGGTGGCTTCAGTCCTCGAGAATGTGGTAGGATTGCATCTTGGACATATTCCTAAAGTGATAGGGACTGATTCTCCCGTAATCAATCCGGTGACTTCGGTCCTCGAGAATGTGGTAGGATTGCATCGTCCTTGGACTTAGTCCTAAAGTGATAGGGACTGATTCTCCCATAATAAATCCGATAACTTCGGTTGTCGAGAATGTGGTGGGATTGTATCATCCCTGGACTTTAAGTCCAAAAGTGATCCAAAGACCTTTTTGTCTTTGAGTTGTGGATTGCAGGTTGTTGCTGCTGATGATGATGTCATACTGATCGAAAGATCAGAGTATGATCATGATGACATACTGATCGAAAGATCAGAATATGATGATGATGACATACTGATCGAAAGATCAGAATATGATGATGATGATGTTTCTCTGATCGAAAGATCAGAAGTTGCTGATGATGATGATGTTCTCTGATTGAAAGATTAGAATATGATGATGATGCTGTTGCTGACGATGATGATGTTCTCTAATCGAAAGATCAGAATATGATGATGATGATGTTTCTCTGATCAAAAGATCAGAAGTTGCTGATGATGATGTTCTCTGATCGAAAGATCAGAATATGATGATGATGATGTTTTCTGATCGGAAGATTAGAAGTTGCTTATGATTATGATGCTGCTGCTGATGATGATTTTTCTGGTTGAAAGATCAGAATGTGATGATGATGATGATGTTTCTGATCGAAAGATCAGAATGTGATTATGATGAGATCCTGATGATGATGATGCCATATTATCAAAGTATGATGATGATGACGTACTGATCGAAAGATCAGAATATGATGATGATTTGATGTTAGAGTATGATGATGTTCGGTTGATGATGTTTCTGATCGAAAGATCAGAGGCTGATGATAATGATGATTCTGATTGAAAGATCAAAGTATGATGACGATGATATTTTGATGATGATGATGTTGATGTTTTCATGATGATGTTTCTGATCGAAAGATCAGAGTATGATGAAGATGTTGTTGCTGATCGAAAGGCCAAAGTGCTGAAGATGATGTTGCTGATCGAAAGGTCAAAGTGCTGAAGATGATGTTGCTGATCGAAAGGTCAAAGTGCTAAAGATGTTGCTGCTGATTGAAGAATCAAGATGCTGAAGATGTTGCTGATCGAAGCGGTCAAAGTACTGATGATGCTGAAGACTAAAGATTGAAGATGAAGACTACATGATGTTGAAAAGCTTCCAATGATTTATAGATGTATCACCCTGATGATGTTGATGATGTCCTCTATCTCTCTCCTATTATTTTTGTTGTTGATGTTGTTATAGAATACCCTTCTCATTAAGGGGGAGTGTTGAAATATTGTAACTTCGAAGAATATTCTATATGTATTTCTTTGTGGTCCCCGATGGTCCTACTGGGAGAACCACTTGTATTACTTTGTACCCTGATGCTCCTAATCGGAAAAACTAATAAGAGTCATGAGGAAGTCCCCTCTAATTGTAAAGGTGGGTCATTATCACCCCAATGTGGTTACTTGAGCCTACATGTGTAACTCGAGCCTACATGATTAACTCGAGCCTACATGACAGATGAGTTAACTTAAGTGAACGGATGAATATAAATAGAGGTGTAGTGCTCCTCATTTGGAACACACACTCTCACTTGTGTAGCGCATTAGTGGAGAAGAGAAGAGTAGCTAGAGAAGGAGGAGGATCAGGCTTTGATCTCCTTGTTGGTTTTACCTTTTATCTTTTTGGGGCATCTATATTGAGGAAGCTTTTGCTGGGTTTTTCCCTTTAGGGTTTTCCCAGGATAAATCTTTGTGTTCCTTTTGTATGGTTGTGCTTGTCTATCTTTCAGTGATCTTGTTTATATGCTTTTGTTATGAATTCCAAATGAAATACTAATGATCTAGCTTAGCATATGAAAATTTAACATGACAAACACCAGCGAGGGAGCCTCTGTAGCTATCTGCAACTCGTGGCTGCCATGGGAGCTTGCAGAACAGCCCACAGGGCCAACGCAAATGATGGAGATCGAATGAGCCAAGGGTTAGGGTTAAAACTATTTCTGCAACTAGTGCATGGCCAAGAAACATCCATGTGGTCGCAACATTATCATCATGTAGTGGGTCAACTTTCCATAGTCACCTACATTCCATAAAAACCATTTTTATTCACCCAATGATTTCATCAAAACCGCATTATACCTTGCATAGGATTCAAATCATACTATAATCATTAAACGCTTGGTGCATAGCTCATTTTGGCATGGGTTGCAACGTTATTATAATGTTGACTTAACACAAATCATAACCTTCTATCCTCGTGACCCCAAAAGAAATCTTACATATTTTATTGGTAAGTAATGATACGAGATTATATTAGTAATCTCATGAGAATCGTGCATTCTCTATTATAAGTTTGCACTAATAATTGACTTATAGAGATATTAAAAGGTTATATAAACATTTATCATAGTAATACGAATAATCCCTATATAGGTATTAACCTCTTTTGCATTGGTTACAACTCATCAAAGTTTATATAAAGATATCATCATTGGGATATAGGTTGTGTAATAACTAAGTTGTCATCAATAGTATTTTAAGATAAGTATGAAATCTTTGTCTTATAACAATTTAGTGAATAGTGTAAGAATAACTATCTAGTAGTTCTAGTTCCCTTCATGGTGGTGTAAATGATTACATAGCTTTCAACTAGAGTAATTTGCATAGTGTCGTTTGGGTAGGTTCATCAGTATTATGCAATTGTAACACTAATAAAATCTTTTATGTCGATAAACAAATAGTTTATGCATGTTTTTAAATCTTAGAAACTAGCAAAGTTTTGATAGAAAACTATGCAATGGCGAAGTGAAATGTAAGAACATTTTCCTATGAACTTTTTTACTTAAATACAGATCCATGAGATCTTATCTTAGACGTTGTGGCAGTTTCTCATTACTTGGAGTATAGTTTTACATTCTTACCAAATTACTAAGGTTAACATAAGATGAAAATATTGGTTCGATAAGAGAAACACCAACCCTGGAAGTTGTTCTTAGATAGAACCAAATACAAGAAATGTAATATAGAATTGCTAGGGTATGCATTTTGAAAATAAATAATATCAAGCAGATAAAATAAACCGTTCAGAACCAAAGGAAGTAGTACTATCACTACATATTCTACAAGAATAAATACAATCATCTAAACTTCGTTTACTATAGCAACAGAAGAAAACAAACTGTGTTATCTTACAGAAGTAGGTTGGATTACAACAGCTTATAATCTAAGCTTATTAATTGCAAATAGAAATATTGCAGGATGCTTTATAAACTTAAAGACGATACTCGGTCATTTATACCTGTAAACCTGTAAGAACAAATAATCCATCTGCGTTAGCATAAATGCTAAGTAAGCCCCATAAATTCAAAGTCAGATTCCACCTACTGTCATAAATAGAACTCATCAGTAAACCAAATATAGAATTAATGCACAAGATAAACTTAAGATTGTGTTAATAAGAAAACTGCTGAATTAACATAATGGAGTTTATGCAAATTTAATCTATTAATTGTTTCTCTTTTTGCTAACCGTTAACTGTTAATAAACTGCAGTCTCAGCATTTTATGTTATTTCAAAATTTTAAATTTTTGTGAAAAATTGGGGTTATGACATGTGGTATCAGAGCACAAGGTTCAAACACTAGGCCTTGATGAAGCCCAACTAGCTTTCATGAAACAGTAAATTAAATTATTATGCTGACGTACTTTATTTTGAATGTTATTCAACAGAGAATTGTTTTCTGAAGTTTAACAGGCAGGTATGGAAAGGCTGGAAGAGTATGCAGATGAGGAGTCTCCAGTTACTGAAACAAGAAATCTACCAAGAGATCCTATACCAGAGGATTTAACTACCAATTCCTCAAAATTGTTACAAACTGTAAAGGACCTAAAAACTGTAATGGAGTCTGTAAAGCGAGAAAATGAAAGGATTCTGAGGGCTCAAGAAGAACTTAATCAGATCCTAACTAAGAAGTTTCAAACTGAGGGTAGGGGTAGAAGAGCCGAATAATAAGATATCAGTCATCAACATAAATCTAAAAAGATGAAACATACAAAAATTGAAAGTAGTTCGTCTTCTGAATTGTTTGGTGAACAACTAAATTACCATTTTACCAGTGACAGTAGTGATGATAATCAGTACACTAAAAAGAGGAAATACAAACCTTATGAGGATATTTTCGGAGAATTCAAAAAGATAAAACCACCAACCTTTAATGGAGAGACTGAGAAGGGGGAGGAAGTTGAATCCTGGCTATTTGAGATGAAGAAGTACTTCCAAATATATAACTATTCTAACTAGTTAAAGGATAGAATGGCTATATATAACCTCTCAGGAAAGGCTAACATTTGGTGGCAGGACTTGAAAAGAGTTAAGGGAATAAAAGAGAAAAATGTAAAATGGAGTACCTTTAAGAGGTATTTCAAAAAGAAATTCCTGTCTGAGCAGTATTATGAGGAGAGAGCCAAAGAATTTTATGAGTTGAAGTTAGGATCAATGACAATGAAGGATCTGAACAGCAAGTTCTTAAGTCTACTTAGGTATGTACCATACCTTGTAGATGAGAAACCAAAGGTACAACGATTCCTTAGTTGTCTACCTTATCATATTAAAGATAGAATTGAATATGATAACCCAAAGACCTTAGAGGAAGCTATGAGAAAAGCTAACTTCTGTTTTGAGCAAAATCAGAAGAAAGAAAGCTTGGCCAACTTAAAAGCTAAGAAAAATAATAATCAGTTTGAACAAAAGAAGAAGAATTTTGTGCCTAACAGAAATTTCAAAAACAATAAGGCCAAAAATTATTCTAATAACAAGAATTTCCAAGGAAACAAGAGCAATACATCCAACAATCAAAATAATTCTAAAGGTAAGGAATTTGCAAATAATCAAGGAAATTTTACCAAGAACTTTGAGCACAAAGAGCCTATCAAGTGTTGGGAGTGTAATGGCCCACACTATGCTTCTGTCTGTCCAAACCGGAAGAAGACTGTTAGCAACATTCATACCATACAGGAGGAGATGACCATTGGGGAGCTAGCAAGGAGTATGCCTATAATCAATGCAGTTTCAGAGAATTGACAAGCTGAATATCAGACTTCCATGGTGGAAGTAGAAGGTAAGATAAATCAGACTCCTGTAACTATTTTGATTGATCCAGGAGCTAGTATCAGTTATATTGCACCCCAAATAGTAGAAAAATGAAGTTATCTATTGAAAAAATTGAGAATTCATAGTTAGTTCAGTTGGCCACTGGTGCTAAAAGAAAAGTAACTTGTTTTGTTAAAGAATGTGCAATAGTTATGGATAAATTTGAAACTATTGTTAAACTTAATGTTTTGCCTATCGGTTCTTATGATTTGCTGATTGGTATGGAATGGGTAGAACAACATAGAGTAATTCTAAATTGTTATGATAAAACTTTCACATAATTAAACAATGATGAAAAACCAGTAAGTGTTAAAGGAATACCTAGAAAAACTACTGTAAGGCAGATTTCTGCCCTACAGCTTAAGAGAGCTGTTAGAAAGGGATGTAAAGCTTATGCAGTAACAATTATTGATGACGAAAGTATAATTAAAACAGATAAGTTAAAAGTGGAAGACATACCGGTCTTAAAAGAATATGTTGATGTATTCCCAGAAGAAATTCTGGGATTACCTCCTAAAAGGGAATTGGATTTCACCATTGAGATGATACCGGGTGCAGTACCTAGCTCAAAGGCCCCTTATCAAATGAACATACTCCAAATTAATGAATTAAAATATCAATTAAAAGAATTAATTGATAAAAAGTATATTCGACCAAGTGTGTCTCCCTGGGGGGCACCTGTCATCTTCATCAAGAAGAAGTACAGAACTATGCAACTTTGCATAGATTACCGTCAGTTAAACAAGATGACCATCAAAAATCAATATCCATTACCCCACATAGATGATCTATTTGATCAACTATGTGGAGCCATGGTGTTTTCAAAAATAGATTTAAGATCTGGATATCATCAAGTAAGGATTAAAGATGAAGACATCTTTAAGACAACTTTCAAAACTAGATATGGTCATTACGAATTTGTCATAATGCCATTCGGGCTTACTAATGCCCCGGCTGTTTTCATGTGTTTAATGAACAACATGATGCATAAGTATTTAGATAAGTTTGTGGTTGTGTTTATCGACGACATTCTAATGTATTAAAAAACTGAAGAAGAACATAAAGAATATCTAAAAATTGTTTTGCAAGAGTTACGAGAACATCAACTCTTCGCAAAGTTTAGTAAGTGTGATTTCTTCAAGGATAAGATTCAGTATTTAGGTCACGTAGTGACCAAGGAAGGAATTTCCGTAGATCCTGAAAAGATAAGGGCAATCGAAGATTGGCCGGTTCCTAAGGATGTGACGGATGTTCAATCTTTCATGGGCGTTACCGGTTACTACTGGAGGTTCATTGAAGGTTTTTCGAGGATAAAAAATCCAATAACTTCCTTACAAAAGAAGGGAAATAAATTTGACTGGAATAAAAAATGTGAAGAAAGCTTTAAAAAGTTAAAAACTTTATTAACCAGCACACCTATTTTAAGAATAACAGATCCTAATAAAGAATTTGTAGTGTGCACTGACGCCTGTAATGATGGCTTAGATGGTGTTCTGACTCAAGAAGGGCATGTTATTGCCTATGAGTCTAGAAAGTTAAAAGTTCATGAAAAGAATTATGCAACATATGATCTGGAATTAGTAGTTGTAATACACGCCTTAAAGATGTGGCGACATCACCTAATTGGCAAAAAATTTGTTTTAATGACTGACAATAAAAGGTTGAAGTATCTTTTAGATCAGCCAAATTTAAATGCCAGACAAGCTAGGTGGTTAGCTTTCTTAAGCGAGTATGATTTTGAAATTCAACATATAAAATATAAAGAAAATAAAGTTGTTGATGCATTAAGTAGGAATGCAAGGCTGAGTTTTGCAGCAGCTATCAGCACTTATGGTTCAGACTTAGATGAACAACTTAAAGAAGGAATAGAACAAGATGAAATTTACCAGAATTTGCAAGCTAAAGCTAAAGAAAATCCAATAGAAAACTTAATTAAAGGTTACAGTTTAAATGAAAAAGAATTGTTATTGTATAAAAATAGAATGTATGTACCTAATGCACCTAAAATTAAGCTGTTAATTCTGGATGAAATTCATAAAACACCATATTCAGGTCATCCAGGTTATCAAAAGACTATAACTATGTTAAGAAAAGAGTATTTCTGGCCAAATATGAAAACTGAAGTAGCAGAATATATTTCTAGGTGTTTTGAATGTCAACAAGTAAAAACTGAACATCAACACCCAGCTGGTTTGCTTCAGCCATTACCCATTCCTAGCTGGAAATGGGAGATAATTAGTTTAGATTTTATTACTGGGCTGCCTAAAAATCAAAATCAGAATGATTCTATCATGGTAGTAGTTGATAATTTAAGCAAAGCAAGTCACTTTATACCCGTTAAAACTAATTATAAAGCTGCAAATATAGCTGATATTTTTCTAAAACAGATTTTCTGATTACATGGAGTACCAAAAGTCATAATCTCAGATAGAGATCCTAAGTTTACAGGAAACTTTTGGAAGTCTTTGTTTAAAGGGTTAAACACCACATTAAATTTTAGTACTTCTTTTCATCCTCAAACAAATGGACAAATTGAAAGGGTAAACCAAGTATTAGAAGATCTATTAAGAATGTATGTGAAAGATCAGCTTGGTAAATGGGAGGACTATTTACATCTGGTAGAATTTGCTTATAATAATAATTATTAGACATCATCGAAATTTAGTCCTTTTGAAATTTTATATGGACGGAAATGTAATACTCCTATCTCTTGGAGTAATCTAGTAGATAGACTGGTATTAGGTCCAAAACTATTAAAAGAAATGGAAGAAATTGTAAAACAAGTGTAGGGAAATCTAAAAGTGGCACACCATCGACAGAAAAGTCAAGCAGACTTAAAAAGAACTCTAAAGGAGTTTCAGGTAGGTGAACATGTGTTCATCAAGGTAAGGCCCAAAAAGAGCTCTCTGAGATTGAGGAGTTGTGCAAAATTGGCACCTCGTTACTGTGGCCCATTTGAAATTTTGTCCAGGATTGGACAAGTAGCTTATCAATTAGCATTACCACCTAATTTAAAAGTACATACTATTTTTCACATTTCCGTTTTAAAGAAATATGTTCATGATGCTACTCATGTTGTTAATTGGAATGATGTACAGGTGGAACCAGAAGGAGAATTTCTAGTGGAACCGAACTGTATCCTGGGGAGGAGGGAGATTACACTTCAAAACCGCACTATTGGACAGGTGAAGGTGCAATGGAAGCACCTTAGTCCAGAGGAAGCCACCTGCGAATTGGAAAGTAAAATACGAAATGCATATCCAATTCTGTTCCAGGGGAATTCTGAGGATGAAGAATAAATAACATCGATGACGTGTTATATTCTAAGGGGGTGTGTATGTCACATGCCCCAATTTTGTAAAAATATATATTATCATATTTGATTTTATTTCAAGACAATATGTTAAATTTTATGCTAAGTTGTAAATGATGACTCAACAAAGTCAAGGTTGTGAATGTCATTCTGAATATTTTAATTATAAATAAATAAAAGTGGAGACAACAACTTGGGAGAGTTGTTAAAAGAGTGTTTACCGGTCAAGTTGGTGGAGGAGATTGGGTGGAGAGAAAATAGACAAGTGGCAGCATCCTCAAACACTTCCAATGTTGCAGGTGGCAACCTCCCTATATTTGGGGTCATGATCCCCTAAGAAAGTGGGATCAGAGCAGGTGGCTCAATTAATGACAATTAACCCAAAAAGACCTAGGCAATCTTAATAAAAATACCCATTGAAGAGAGCTGAGGCTGCTCATTCCAAGAAGAGAACCATTCAAGTGAATGTACTTCAGAGGATTTCATTGGGAAGGGAATTTATGGAATGTGTTTGAGGGGTAAACTGCAGAAAGTGATCTAGTACAAATTTTCAGCTAAAGGATCTTACTGCTGAGTGCAGAGTTAGTACTGAGTCATTGGACTAGTATCTTGTTGCATGCTCTACCAGCTCTCAGCCAAGGAGACCAGGAACAGGCTCGGGGGTCCTGAGAAGTCGCTGTTTGAGCGCTCTCCAAGAGTTGGTAGGGAGAAACAGCCTCCCAACGCTGTTGTTGTCCATCTTTAAACAGGTTCTACAGTCTTTTATTTACTGTGTTAAAACTTTATATCTGAGAATGAATGAATAATGAATGATTTAGATGTTTTGTAGTGAACTATTAAAGCTTACAATCTTTTAGTTATTTGAATGTTGAATCTGTATTTGATGAAAAATAATCCTACCTGTGTTTTTCCACGTCTAGAATGGACCAAACTATACTCTAGCACATGCAGTATAGTTTAAAATAGATGAAGGATAGGAAAGAAATCTGAAATGAATAGATTTACTTACGTTTTTCAAAGTGTTGGAATCTTTTCTTTTTGTAGATAGTTGCTTCCAGAAAAGAATATTAATTTGCTTAGTTAGGTTATTGTTAAAATTAGACTGTGTATTAAGAATGCTAGAAAAAGAAATAGTCATATTACTTTACTGATAGCAATGTGTTCAAGTAGGTAAGTTATTCTTTTACACAGTACTTTCTTTTACAAACTATACTTCTAACCTGAAATAGAGGAAATAGAAACATCTCAGATGTAATGCTTATTTATTTATGTTAAGTAAGGGTTTAAGTATGGTTCTGTTAGTTTATGTCTATTACTAATATTAATAGCTAGCTTAACCTGCAACTATTCGAACCCTAAGTAGGGTTTGATAACCTAATTAAATTCTAAAGACAAATTAATTCAAAGATAAGGAATATCTTAATAAAGAACTTATTTAGCTCTCATAGTATTCTTTTATTTAGAATAAAAACAACTAAGATACTTTAGTAACCTATGCTTTAAGTATTATTAACGAAGAACTGTCCTTTAACTTTGACAGACAAATAAATTAATACAAATTAGTCACAGTCTTTATAAAATAAGTGTATGCACAAATACAAGCTTAAGTATTTATATTATATACAGCTAATAGTATTACATAAATAATATCATTTATAAATTAATAATTCTTTAAACAAAGGAAGGAATCTTAAAGTAAGAACCAGAGTTTAATTCATTAAACCCTAACCTGGAAATTCTTGAGTACTGAAATGATTTAAAATTCTATTAACAGTCATCTAATCTATTTATTGATAATACATAAATATATTTTTACAAGTTAAATAGGGTTAAAACCCTAGCTCGTAATTCTGAGCTGAAATTACTTAGTTTTCTTTAAAATATACAAAACCATTACAGTAGCAACCCAAGATAAGCAGTAAATTATTTCTTTTTATATAACCATTAAAAGAACAATTTAAATTTATTTACACAGAGATAAAATACAATTACATAAAGGAGAACAAAGTTAAGTTTAAGATAGATTGTCCTAAAATTATTTACATTATATCCACGAGCCCGAAGGCCGAATGTAAGTCAAACATTAACATGGTACAAAATCTCAGTTAAGAACCGAGTATTCACATCATGCTTTGGAGTATAAACATAATATTACAAAACTGTAAGTTCTTCATAAATACGAGAGGAGAGCTTCACAAATTTCAGTTTAAAGTCGAAGTCACCTTGCGACAAGCAAGGGTTTTAACAAAAACAAAAGCTATAAAAAAAAATGAAGGACAACAACCTAACACTGCGTGCAACACGACCAAGACTTTCCAATTGCAAGACTCTGTACAAGCAGGGGAATCCAGATTCGAAACCGGAGCTTACCGTGAACGAATCGTGGAGCCATTATATAGCATGACGGTAATCCTTGGAGACAAGCCAACCTACATCATAAAAAACCCAAGTTATTTTAAAATTAAGAAAACCTTATGCGAGAAGAACAATAAACAACCTTAGCTCTTAATTATCATTTTCTTTACTCACCTTAACTGGAAGTGAAAGCAATGGAGCCCCAGACGAATAGTAACACCACAACCAGCATCAAGAAGAGTCGAACCCTCATTCTCGCCAAGGAAGAAGATGCCAGGACTTTGGTGTTTTCACAACTATCAGCAGAGGTGTGGGTAAGCCTGAGCAAAGGCTGCGAAGAAGATATTAAGCATGGAGTCAGATTGTTACCAGCATACAAGCAAGAAAACTAAAACCCTATGACGAAGGAGCTTTGCAATCACACACCATAAGCTCAAGTTGTCACCAATGACAGATCACGACAGAAGGAGCAATAAAAAGGAGTTTCAAGCGGCCGTAAGCCATGTGCAAGGAGAAACAGTGAACTCTGGCCAAAGAAAGAAATTACAGTGAAGGCGAATGATAGAACCCAACTCAAGAGAGCAAGACACGACAAACACCAGGGAGGGAGCCTATGTAGCTATCTGCAACTCACAGCCGCCATGGGAGCTTGCAGAGCAGCCCATAGGGCCAACGCAAATGATGGAGATCGAATGAGCCAAGGGTTAGGGTTAAAACTATTTATGCAGTGGGTCGACTTTCCATAGTCACCTACGTTCCATAAAAATCATTTTTATTCATCCAATGATTTCATCAAAACCGCATTATACCTTCAATAGGATTCAAATCATACTATAATCATTAAACACTTGGTGCATAGCTCGTTTTGGCGTGGGTTGCAACATTATTATAACGTTGACTTAACACAAATCATAACCTTATATCCTCGTGACCCCAAAAGAAATCTTACATATTTAATTGGTAAGCAATGATACGAGATTATATTAGTAATCTCATGAGAATCTTGTATTCTCTATTATAAGTTTGCACTAATAATTGACTTATGGAGATATTAAAAGGTTATATAAACATTTATCATAGTAATACGAATAATCCCTATATAGGTATTAACCTCTTTTGAATTGGTTACAACTCATCAAAGTTTATATAAAGATATCATCATTGGGATATAGGTTGTGTAATAACTAAGTTGTCATCAATAGTATTTTAAGATAAGTATGAAATCTTTGTCTTATAAACAATTTAGTGAATAGTGTAAGAATAACTATCTAATAGTTCCAGTTTCCTTCATGGTGGTGTAAATGATTACACAGCTTTCAACTAGAGTAATTTGCATAGAAAAGTTATATAAACATTTATCATAGTAATACGAATAATCCCTATATAGGTATTAACCTCTTTTGAATTGGTTACAACTCATCAAAGTTTATATAAAGATATCATCATTGGGATATAGGTTGTGTAATAACTAAGTTGTCATCAATAGTATTTTAAGATAAGTATGAAATCTTTGTCTTATAAACAATTTAGTGAATAGTGTAAGAATAACTATCTAATAGTTCCTGTTTCCTTCATGGTGGTGTAAATGATTACACAGCTTTCAACTAGAGTAATTTGCATAGTGTCATTTGGGTAGGTTCATCAGTATTATGCAATTGTAACACTAATAAAATCTTTTATGTCGATAAACAAATAGTTTATGCACGTTTTTAAATCTTAGAAACTAGCAAAGTTTTGATAGCAAACTATGCAATGGCGAAGTGAAATGTAAGAACATTTTCCTATGAACTCTTTTACTTAAATACAGATCCATGAGATCTTATCTTAGACGTTGTGGCAGTTTCTCATTACTTGGAGTATAGTTTTCCATTCTTACCAAATTACTAAGGTTAACATAAGATGAAAAGATTGGTTCGATAAGAGAAACACCAACCCTGGAAGTTGTTCTTAGATAGAACCAAATACAAGAAATGTAATATAGAATTGCTAGGGTATGCATTTTAAAAATAAAGAATATCAAGCAGATAAAATAAATCATTCAGAACCAAAGGAAGTAGTACCGTCACTACATATTCTACAGGAAGAAATACAATCATCTAAACTTCGTTTACTATAGCAATAGAAGAAAACAAACCATGTTACCTTACGGAAGTAGGTTGGATTACAGCAGCTTATAATCTAAGCTTATTAATTGAAAATAGAAATATTGCAGGATGCTTTATAAACTTAAAGACGATATTCGGTCATTTATACCTGTAAACCTGTAAGAACAAATAATCCATCTGCGTTAGCATAAATGCTAAGTAAGCCTCGGAAATTCAAAGTCAGATTGCACCTAAGGTCATAAATAGAACTCATTAGTAAACCAAATATAGAATTAATGCACAAGATAAACTTAAGATTGTGTTAATAAGAAAACTGTTGAATTAACATAATGGAGTTTATGCAAATTTAATCTATTAACTGTTTCTCTTTTTGCTAACCGTTAACTGTTAATAAACTGCAGTTTGAGCATTTTATGTTATTTCAAAATTTTAGTGATTCCCACTAGTAGACCCACCGGTGATTCCCACCAGGCCGACAACCTTAGTGATTCCCAACAGTAGTCCTAGGAAGCAAACAGGTCATGGGAAGCAAGCAACAAAGCTGCGGGCAAAACAACAGGCCATCGGGAAGAACATGAAGCAAACTGGGAAGGTATGGAGAAGGTACAGGGCATGTATGGAACATATACAAAGAAGGTATAGACATGGGAAGGTATAGAAAAGAAGTGGGGTAGAGCAGGGCAGTAGATTCGGGTAGGAAAAACAGTCCTTCTAGGAAGCCTGCTAAATTTGGGCAGGAGAGGAAAATTAGGGCAGCAAACCCTAGTTTGTCAAAAATCCCTAATTGGGTGTTTTACTATGAAATTGGATTATCTTGTGTAGTTGGATATGTGGTACAAACCTAGTTAAGGTTTGTGGAATTTTGAAGAAAACTCAGTCATCTCATTTACGAGATGAACTACTAATGGTTTTGGGGTTTTGTCCTTTAAAGGTTTCCCGAGTAAAAAATCCTATCTTAAATGTGTTGATGTGTTAGTGTTGTTTTTACTGCACTTGTCATTTGTTATAAGTTAGTCTGAATTTTTTTAAGTATTCATGCTAATGCTAAAATTCAATAGTGCCATTGGATGAATGCGTGTGTTATGAGGTGATATTGTAAAGCTTTGATTTCCTTTGTTAATATTGTTAATGAATCTAGCTTAGAGGGCTATTCTAAAACACGTAGAGTAAGCATTTACAATAGTTAACTTGCTTGCTTGTGCTTTTCTTTTGAGAGATAGGAGAGTAGCCAACTATACTCAATTGTATTGAGGCTCTTTTTTGTTTCTTGTTTTCAAACACACAAGATATAATATTTTTATGCAAGGGTTCTCTCATAGTTTTGCAGATCACATATTCAAAGGAGGATTGGAACTCAGTTGTCTCTTCTCTTCTCTTCAAAATTTGTACAATACTAATTCTATTGTTGCAAGGTTTCCAAAGTCCTCATAGAAAGATCAAGCAAGGATTGAAGTGTCCTGTCCATCTCCTCAAACCCCAATTCTCATGTCTTTCTGGTTACTTTGTTCCAAATGTGTTAATTAAGTAGATCTAGTTTTTTAAAGCTCGTTCATTCAAATATACTTGTTTAAGAATGTTAGAATATATAGATCTAGAAACACGTTCAAGGCTTCATTATTTAATTAGATCTAGGCTAGTTGTTTTGGTATCTACACTTAGAATTGTTTCCAAATTTTTTCTAAGTACCAAAACTTAAAATGTTTTATTTTTTATTTTTGCATACCACCATGTTTTAACCTTTCTTCCTTATTTGTTTTTCAGGTTTAACAAAAGAATAGAGAGAAACTCTAGCTAAATTTTACTAAAATTAAGCCATTTAGGGCTCGAGGCAGCTCCTTTCTTCATATTTTCAATCTCTAGCATTGTAAACCCTTGGATCCAGGTTTATGAGGACATGTGGCATTTTGTTTAGCATTGTAAATAATCATAAATAAAAGAAAGTTGGATTAAGGCTTCCACAACCCCCTTCCCCCATTTGGGGGAAGCCTGGATCACTCCTTGCGTTATTGTTTACTTTTTGCAAGCTTTTAGATTAGTTTTAGTTTTTTCTTGATTGAATTCATAATAGCGCAATCAATCTTTATTTGATTTCTTCATTTAGAACTAATCTGACATTGCTTTACCGAATTACCCAAGAGATTCCTCTTGATTGGGTAAAAGTTACTCCTTGTTGTAGTATTTTTTCTCACCAATTTTACCTTTTTTCATTTTACAACATCAACTTGGAATAAATAGTTTTCCATTCCAATGTATGCTCTTTCCTATCACAAGTTCGTACTGAGCTTTGGGATAATTAAAAGAATGAATGCACACTAATTGATTTCTCTCATCGAACTAAGCAAACTCATTTTAATAAAAGCAACTTCCCCAAAACATTACAGAAAACCGACGTAACGAGCCTAAGAAATAGTGGGTAAATTCTTTAGGTAAAGAGGGAACAACTAGAAAGAGATCAAGGGGTCCAATTAGGCTACATCATTGTCACTAGTGTAGTGTTGAACACCCCCCCATGACTCCATCTAGCCCACATTTTCAAGTGTGAATCACCCTTCTCAAAATCCATACATTTTCCCAGTACGTCACAGTATATTGGGAATCCTATTTTCCCCATAATTCACTCATTATTGAATAAGTTAAAACTGACTGAGTACACTGCAAACCATTTCTCATTTTCAACAACAATTATTTACGTTGACTCTATTTTGGCACTGGTTTAATCTGTATCATTATTTTTGTTTTCAGCCATATCGTTTTATGAATGCCATATCTTTTTATGTTGTCGAACTAAACTATAAATTGCAGTATATTGTTTCATTCAATCACTTATAAACTCTTAACAACCATCTCATCCATAACTTAATAAAATCTAGAGCCTTAACAACTCTTTAATAGGGACTACCCCCCTTGGATTCATTAGGTGTTCTGCCTAAACAAAGGAGTCAGGATTAGGTGACAACATATGGGTCGAGACGTGCCCCTAGGGACACACTTATCAGCTTGAATATTTTGGCTACGCTAATCCCCCCCTGTTGATGCCTCTAGAATGTAATGTTGGAAATTACAAGGTAACAACAGGAGGAGAAAGCTCAAACTGAAAGGCTTCAAACAATCATACGCAAGGAAGGTTCTATCCCCAAGTTGTTTGGTATGGAAAACTCTTATGGATATTAGGCCTACGCTGGCATTGTGTGAGCAGATCCAAAGGATCTATCTTCCTAGCAGGAAGATCTTAAAAGTTTGTAGTAAAATATAAAATGATTAACACAAGGTGTATTGGAACTATTAAATGTGGTGAAAAATAACATAACAATCAGATCTAATAAATACTGATGAATTTTACTCCAATTCATAAACATATAAAGTAGATCTAACATTACCATTCTCCAAATAAAATAAGATAATACAAATTAAATTATATTATTCAGAGGATTTAAACACATAATATTATTTTGTGAATTACATACTAGTTCACAAATTAGCATTTCAAAGTAAAGATAGTTGTTTGATAATTGCAAAACTAAATGTTGCAAATTAAAAAAAAGAAATTTCTTTAACACAGCTTACACATAAACCAAGTGGTGAAACATCAATCACACGGGTTAATGCATTTAATAATTAGCAATATAAAATATAGTTATAACGAAGATTGCATGGGAAACCAGAATTCATCAAAGAAATTTAATGAACATGACAAAGGAAAGATGTAAAGAAATTGTCTGCATTCTATTGAGGTTGCAAAAAATTACAAATACCCAAAGTACAGAGCGTTCCTAGTTCTCTCCTCTGGTGGTATTTTTATTCCCCCCTTCCTATGAGATCTAAGCCCCCTTAAATAATAATTACAAAATAGTACAAAGGAACTAATCTTCCATAGAAGTGGGAAATAGAAAATAATGATTTTAAGATTTGCCAAGGGCATATCACCACATGGAAAATATATCCATAGAAATATTCAATGTCCTTATACTTAGCATGCTTTAGGTGTAATTAGGCCTTGCAGGTAAAGGAGTAGGATTCTCGTTTCTTTTCATTTTCCCATTCTCATAGGAAGAGATTAATCCTCATCTCTGAGGCTATGGGTGACTCGATCAACTCTTTGATCTCTTCCATGTGGATGTTGTCTTGCTGCTCTATGACTTCCTTAGACTTCAAGTGATCCCTTTCAACATGCACGATCATGATTTTAGGTGGGAGGGCATTTTAGTGCATGGATAGGGAAGCCCAACAAACTCAAGAGGGTGTCAGATGCAAACCATCTTTTTCCATGAACCCTTTGTCCTTCTTTGATTGTGGATTCCACTACTTCAAAGATGTTTTCCCAAGAGTCTAAATAAAACTTGATCCTTCTAATCTTTATCCTGTCGAATACTGACACATCTTTAGGTTTATCTTTAATGAAATTTTCTCAGTCCATTACATCTTTAAAATGCTTGGTAGCCTCGTTCCTTCTCTAATTGTGATCATAAAGAAAATTAGAGTGGCACTCAAAGGAATTGTAGGTTTCCTGTATATCGTTTAGTCCTTCAAACAATTCCACCAACAAATTCCTATGTTCATAATGTATCTTCAAAGCAATTTCTTTGAACTCTTCTTTTGAGAATTTAGACAAAGAGGAGGAAAAAAAGAGAGATTGGGAAGCTTTGAATTCCTGCTAAAGGGTTGCAATTGCATTTGCATGACTAACATTCAATCCTTGTGCCTCCTTTAACTGTTGTTGCAACACTTCTCTTTGAGCCTGCATGTTCTTTAGCTTTTCTTCATAGTCACTCTTTAATTCCTACAACTTGAGTTCATGTTGGTTATCCACCTGGGACTGCTCATGTTTGATATTTTGCAGTTCCTTAACTTTTATCTTGATTTATTTATTCAATGAGGCTACACAATCATAGTTATCCCCAACAAAAACTCCCATGGCAGCAGCTGTCTCAAGGGCTTCCTGGCTCACATAAGTAGAGGCTCTCTTCCATATTACCTGATTAGGGACAATGCCCTGCACTAAAGTCCCTTCCCTAGTTCTCTTAGAACCCTTCTTCACTACATCCTTTTCAGACCTGCTCCAAAAATATTCCCCAAGGGAAACCACTGCATCATCTCCAAATTATGTTATCTCCTCCTTAGTAGATGTTGCCACTTTTGAGATTGAGACCAAAGGAATATGCTGAGAGACAATACTAGATGGGATGGACATGGTTATTTGAGGGATGGATAATGATGAGTTTGGAACAACAGAAACCGGAGGTGGAACAACGAATGTGGTGGATGGGGTGACAAATTCTAAGAGTGAAACAGAAATTGGGATCACTACTGATGCAGAAGATGTAGACTCAACGAAGGCAGCATGTTGATCCATTGTTGTAGTAGATGAAACTATGATATAAGAAGATGTTCCAAAAGGAAAACTAATAGGGATATATGTGGGTACAAAAGATGTAAAAATAGTGGAAATAATGTTTGCATAAAAATGAATATCAGGGAAATAATCATCAATTACTAACCCTTCAAGTGGATCAGTAGAATAATGAGTAGCTAAAGATAAGCTGGTCGGAGTAGTAATTGGGAATGAAAATTTGGTTGGAAGTGATTCCTCATCACTATCTTCACTATTTAGGGGATCCACCTGTTGTACTGGTTCTTGAATCTTATGCTTATTTGGTGGAAGGGTTGAAGCTGTTACTTGTGCTTCGACCACTGAACTCATCATTGTCAATCTCTTCTTCATGTCTACAGCTATTTGTATAAGAGCATTGAGAGTGTTTGATGAACATAAGAGCTCCTCATATGTTCCTATGTGAAATGGTTAGCCAAGAAATACTTTGAATCATGCATTCTCCTTGGGGCTCCCCCCAGCTTTAGAGTAACCACTTTCTTTCCAAGCAAGTTGACATGAGTTGAATTCTGGATCACTAGAGACCCAAGGTTAAGGGGGAACTTGTGCCACCCTCTCCTTTTAGCTACACTTAGCTTGGGGAAGACACCATCACTTACTATTTGGAAGGATATATCTTCCAACACGATAATGTCCGGCATAATCCTCAAAAGTAGATCGATTGTGTTGCTACCCCAAATCATGATATTGGTGAAATAACCCCCCACATACTAGTCTCCTATTGTAGAAATCAATGTTGTAGCATGGTAAAAAAGGTAGGATCATCCTGCTTGAAAATATTATGATAAATAAAACCTACAAAGTGATCAAAGATGTCATACAAGAGTGGTATGAAGTTATCCTCCCATAAATCCGAGCAGTAATTATGGTATGGAGGTCCAACTTTTGTCCAACCCCATCCCATGGCCAGGAAAGGCATAACCGAGCAAAAAACATCCATGACATATGCAAAAATATAGAATGTGGGTTTCCTGGAGGTGGGAGTCTTATGATACTTTTCAATTGCTTCCTTTAGCACGACCAACAAAATTTACGCCCAATTGAAAGATTCCCCTATGATGAGGACTTGATGAGCCAGAGGCACCCATTCAACTTTAAAGAATGTACAGTTTGGTGACCCATACATCCTACATAACATTACTCCTAACAGAGAAAAGGCCCCCTTGAACCAGGAAATAGGGTAAATGCTGTCGGCCTTGGGTGTGATAATAGTAGGGTTATCCATCCATGATTTCAACATTTCTTCAAAGTCATACTAGGTCACACAAGTTTCCAGGAATCGTTGATTTATAAACTATTGTGGTTTTCTTAGTGCATAAGCCCTAGAAAACACTTCAAGGCGGAAGGAGGCCAATTGGGTCTGAGCTTGGTCATTGAAGGATCGGTCCTGGGGGTTTGCATGGTCAATAATGCATTTAACAACATCAATATAGAGAATCAAGGAAATTAGGGCTATTATAGCATGGATTTGGGACTTGCCAATGTTTAAATATGCTACCTGGTCATACTGGATTTCCAAAAACTCATCATTGTCAAATATAGAATAAATCCATGACCAATACATGTAATAAGTTTTGGACACCATCTCTTTTGTATCAAAAAGGATGGCGTTGTTTGGGTCCTTGTTTTTGAGCTCGTTCAGGGTTGCTTTGAAACTAATATTTCTTGCCATACTTGGAGGAAAACTGAAAACTATAATAAAAATGCCCCAAAATGGTAACTTGAAAAGAATTGAGTTTCCAAATTACTCAAATGACTAGTAAAATATTAAACAACCTACCACTTAACCTGATGGAGGGAAGTAAGCCTGTCGATTTGGTCAAAATATGCAGTAAAAATCGCTTGCTAAGGTACAAATTTGGCATTTGGAAGAGGTGAAAACAATGCTAAAACTTCAAGATATTTAACCAAAATTTCAATGACAAAATCAATCTACGTCGTGGATTTAAAAAAAATCAATGGTTACGATCAAGGCAGGAGAGGCGGAAACAAAATTGCGGGAACGACTTTTGAAAGTTTTTTTTGTTTTGTTTCGCAATCCGCAAGATTCATTGCAGCTTGCAGAAAAGCGGGAATGATTGTTTTGAAACTCAATTGTTTATTGACATTTCAAGATCTTCATGACTTGATAACATCAAAACGATATAGAGAATGGAAAAACAATCTATGGAAAGATAATGGAAAAAATAATGTCTCCAATTCTTTTTTTTTCACTTCTTCTTTGTTTGGCTCATACTCATTTCTTTCTTTTGGTGTCTTTTGTATCTTTCTTACTTGGACACCATTTTATCATCTAGTGGTGTTATACATACTCTCATTTTTGTCGTCACCAATTGTACTCCTTAATTCCATTGACCTATCCCTTGGTATTTTGCACATATTAATAAACCTAAATGATCTTATCTTATGTTTAGATGCTTTCATGTCTAGGATCCTTGTATAGACTAGAATGCTTAGAGACCTAGTTTTGAATACATAGAAAAGCTAATGATAGTGGGTACCTTGCTAAAGGCTTAAGTTCGGTATTTTGTATAAGGATTTATATGCATATGTAAGAAGTTCGAGTTCCATTCCCCTTGTTATTTTTTCTACATTGTAGAACGTCTATTACACAAGCTATTGGAATGAAAAAATACCTATGATGGCATGTACTTTGTTGAAGACACCAGTGTGGTATTTTAGTTCATGTATAAGAGTTTTCGAGTTCCATTCCCAGCCTTGGTGTTCTAATTCTATAACAAATCTAGTATGAAATCTACCAAAATGATAACAAAACTAATAATGATGGGTGCCATGTTGAAGACGCCAAGTTGATGTTTTGGTTAAGTACCAATGGGCCATATCCATGTGCAAGAGGTTTTGAGTATATAAGGTCAATCTAATTATCAATTTCTCCTTTTTGACTGGTTAAAATGATAAGATTTCCTTTCTTAATTTATTTCCTTTAACTTATTTCAAAGGAAGCTTGAATCAATGGTGATTAGTAGAAATGATCATTTATGATGAATATATCCTCAATGCCATCTCTTTTTTCCAATTCACTGCAATGGCATTGATGTATTCTATTGGAAGAGTTTCACTAGATCCATTTCATGCTCTTCCAAAGTAGATCTCTCACACTCTCTCCAAACACAGGGGAGTCCACACATGGATGACTAAATTTGCAAGCTCAAAGAAATAATGAAAACCCCTCTCACCTGGATACAAGATAAGATGTGTTCTTGAGATAGATTTTTCTCTTTTCAAATTTGCATTAAGGATCATAAATAATTCCTACTAGAAGCAGGTGGGATATGGGAATTACTGGTCAACTAGGAGCAAGAAGCAATCATCCTTAATCACATGTAGGAATAACTCAGTGCATTGGATAATGTCTAAGTCATCTTGGAAGATTCCCATGCAAGATCCATGGTCAATAAATAAATTGGTAGTCTTGTCTTGTAAGCTATAGATGATCCCAATATGGAATAATAATTTAACATCAGGCCATCAATCCATAGTTGACCCTTCGCTCATTATATATATTAAGTAGCTTTGGAATCCCAATGAAACAATTAGGAATAATAGTGATGCAATATGAAACGGGTCATTTTATGTAAATTGGACTACATCAACTCTACTTATACTCAACCTCCATCAACTATTTCTTCTCATGATTCTTTTCTTAGTTGATTAATTGGACTGTGATTATTAGTGTCACTACTAAGATTGGCAATACATTAGGCATCATCATTTCCATATGAGTTTGTTATTTGCCACTTTAGTTTACCTAGACAATGATCCTTTTTTGTCTATATCTTTTTATTTTAAATTATGTAAGCAATAGTTTGTTCTACATTACAATAAGGGAACTTGAAGAAAAAGGATGTGCTTTCTTAGCTTTTAAATACTTGATGGTATTCTAAATTGAAATCTAATTTGAGAAAATGCTTTGTCGACGTTCTTATATTATGTGTTTTGAATGCATTCATTTACAAGTGCCTTGGATTCCTTTCCTTTTTGGAAGTCTTTCATTTTGATTGATCATATTTTCAACCATTTTGGAAACATACATTAAGTTTTATTGCTACGACTCATTAATCCTATGTCTTGTTGATATTATATTATATGTGAAATGGAACCAACATAAGGAGCATAAGTCCTTTCTTGTCTAAAAATTCGATATTTCTTGATACCATGCATTTCTACCATAGATGATGACTAACTTTATGTTGGTCCTTTCCTCCTTTCTTCTTATCCAAGTTATATAGAGTGATTAGGCCTTTATCGCATACCAGGCCCCACATGGATCTTCTTTATTGAGTATAGAACAAGCTTATTTGTCCTTTGTGAATACCTAATCTTCAATCATATGCTGAAGGGCTAACAAAATGGCCATTTTCTCATTCAATTTAGTTGAAATTATTGAAGCTCGTAATTACTTTTAACTGTAGATCATATCCTATGCAAACTATAGTGTTATGCTGCACCTATACCCAACGCACCTTCAGGTGTACCCCAGGGAGAGAGGGATGATTTTTCGACCGGGAAGGGTGTTATTAAGAAATGGTGGTGGTCATGATTGGACCCTTTGGTCCTCCTTTAAGGGTACTATGGATTAATGACACTGTTGGCTACCCTTTAAAGGGGGTTTTAACCTCAACGTTAGTGTCTAGGGCCCCTAAGGGTTGATCACTGGGTATGATGGCTCCATATCCTGCTTGCACGCTCTGGTGGCCTTTGGTTCTTCTACGATACACTCGTATTCATTCATAGCCACTTCGTACATCCTCTTGGCCCTTCACTCAGTGGTTCCTTGTTCTCCCTGGCCTTATTTCCTTAGATGAATACATCCTCCATGCCAGGTCGTTTTCATGATTTGAGGACGACATTGAGCGATTTTATAGCATTCTAGGGATTAGATGGGGCATAACGTCCTCCCTCTAGCTCACTCTAGCCTTTCGTTCAGAGTGATTCATTTATTTGAGCGTGTTTTGGAAACTGAGGATGTAAATACCCCAGGTAGCCTACCTTGAGCCTACATAATGGCTATATTTTATTATTATTTTGTTTTTATTTGAAGTTGATCTTTTAAAGGCATGTTGGGCTAGATTTTACTTGTAAAAATGAGTTTGAAATCATATAAATAGATCTCCTCACTTTCATTTTCGAAGGAGAACTGATGGGATAGATCACTATGCACTTGTTTTACCCTTCTTAGGGCTTCTCTAGATGAGTGTGCTCATTTTGAGGAAGTTTCTTGGTTAATGCAAGCTATTTTTATTGTAATTCTTTGGTGAATCTCTGCTTTGGTGATGCCATTGATTTTTTGGATGAACACAAGTACAAGGAAGTTAGTATTCTTACGTTTTTGTTGGGTGTTGGTGGATGTGCATATCTGTGTCCTAGTGGTAGTCTTAGAGCTGCACTTTTCCCTATGATAAGCCATCACCTTCCTTCCTGTCACCTTAGCAAACAACGATAAGTCTCCTCGTGACGATGCCCTAGGGCTTCTCCTTAGTTTATCCTAGGCTATTTGCTTAACCTAGGACCCTCCCTCACTAGGTTAGTTGTTCTTCCTAACAATCCCTACGTTAGGTGGGGCTTGTGCTATGGTTTTCCTTAGGTTTTCACACTTTTTCATATCACAAATCTAGTTTATTGTTACTTAGGCTAGTGTTTAGATTAGGTTTTTTTAGTTAATTTAGCTTGAATTAGGGTAGCTTAAACCTATCCTAACCTTCACTGCCACAACTCTCCCCAAGCCCTAGCCACACTTTCGTTGGTCCTTTTGCAACCCTAGCTATCCATCCTAGTCTAATATCGCTACCTTCCAAAAATACCTAAACCACCCAAGCTGCTACAACAGCCTTGTTCGAGCGGTCTCCTTTCCTATCCAACGTTTCCCTTGTAGCGCTCGCTGCTGCCCCAACATCCCTCTAAACTGATCCAGCATCGTCACTTCTCCTTTCTTCACCTACAACAACCCTCATTGTTGTCCCTCCCACCTTCGTTGGTTGCTCATCTTCCTCGTTGGTCCCTAAACTATTCCATAAACTACTGCTCCTCTCTGAGACTTCGTTGCTCCCTCTCTCAGACTTCGTTGATCCCTCCAGCAGTTTCCTTCCAGCAACCTCGCCACTCTTCCCCACCTTTAATGGTTTTGGTATTACCTTTGTTTCCAACCCTTGTGCTTTCCCTTTCCTTCCTTCCCGCGTCCTTGGGGTCCATTTTGAAGGAATCCCTAGGTCACCTCCACCTTGGAGTGTGTTGCTTCCCCCTCTTCTCCCCTTCGTTGGTCCTTATCACTCTTTCACAATCCTATTTCCTAACTTTCCACCCTCACTGCCACTTACAGTGTGCTAACTTATCGCCCCTCCTAACCCCGTTACTACTGTTTTTCTTTCTCGGGCCTGTCCATGGTGGCTCTTCCCCTTTTTGACAGCCCAAACATTACCCGAGGGCTACCCTTTACAGCGGTATCCCTCTCAGAGTATTTCCATACATCGTACAATTCAAAAACGCTAGATACAAATTGCGCTCCTTGTCGACTCATACACGCATAATTTATTGCATTATAATTACATCTATGAGATAATTCAACGAATTCTAATTGATATGATTGTGGTTACGTGAAATCATGCTTGTATATTGGTTTTATGATGCCACCGTCAATATGGTTTGAAATGAATGACTGATATTTTATTGCCAATTTACATATTGTATGTTACAATTATTGCAATCGTTTGGTAATCTGATTTCTTGATGATATTGGTCGCTAGGATAACACTACTTTCTGTCATCATATGTGTTTGTGACTGATATCTTCACATTTCTATCATGAACATTGAGAAATTGATTTCAGTTACTTTCATGTATGAATGCCCACACAGTTCATTAGATTTCCAACATTGCTTATTGTAAATGCACGCACTGCCCGGTAAAGGTACACGCTATTGTTCAACACACTGTTTGGAATAAGCATTTGGATGATTACTGCTTATATTAATAACTGATATTACCCCTTTTACAAGAACCGCTTATTACCCTTAAATAATCTCTGAAACTATCGCATACTATTTATATTTATAAATGACACATAATAACGATAATCAGGAAACTACAATGTCATTCCTTATTGTTCTTCATGATGATATGTATTGGAATGATTTGCTGATATGCTGTTATTAATTCAGTTCATGAATTACTGCTGATATGTAACAGTTATACTGTTGTACATGTGCGGTTTAAACAATTTTGAGACTAACAAATACTAATACTTTTGCTAATATTTGCATATTACACGTGTCTCTTGCACATTCTTGCACATTGGATACTTTATTACATGATTCATATCATCTCAATTGACTCTATTAGGAACTGGTCACTAACACACATATACACAAGATTTTTTTTTGTGTCTTTGCACGAGAAGAATAGGGCTCTCCCCTATAAGTTTTTGACTTCCAAAGTAGTTTGGGACAAGTGACTAAGGTGACAGTGGTCACTTTTCCCTCATATTCTTACCGACGGCTTGGACTGCCATTTCAACCGGTAACATTTTGGCGTCATTTCTCGGGACCATTTCAAAATTTTAAGTGGTTGATCCAGAGTCATTTACACCCTGGAAAGAATGACATCCAGTAAGAAAAATTGAGGTATGTCTTTCTGGGTATTTTGAAAATATTATTGAAGACTAATCTTGTAGATCTTATTTGGCGACTCCACAAAGAAGAATCCTGACAAGGCTTAACATTTTGGCATCGTTGCCTCAAATTCATTGAGGTGACTTATCCGGGAAAGAATGACACTTTAGTAAGTCTTGAATTCTTGATTATTTATGATTTCATACATCTTTATTTTTTAAATACTAACCTGCAAGCTTACCTGGCGACTCCACAAAGAAATCAGCTCATCCCATCTATCAAGTATGCCCTTATTTCATTTAGTACTTTGGTAATATTTGCTTAACTAACTTGGCAGGTCTCTCTTGGCAACTCCAATCAAAGAAAAATAAAAGAAGTACTCTACAAAGACAAGGAATCCTAAAGAGACGACATCTAATTACGAACTGTGGATGGATACATTGGATTTTTCGTGCATTCCAGGATTACCACACAAGTTTGCCATTCAGGATGGAGGGAAGGCACTTTTCCCATTGTTCCAGCAGTATAAGTACCATGCAGGAACACATGTACAAACATTCATGCAATTCCTACTAGAAAGCAACATCGTACACGAAGACATCATGATGAGGCTATTTCTGATATCTCTTCACCTAGAAGACAACTTATATGTTAGGAATTGGTATGAGGGTTTTCCTCGCAAAAGTTATTCTTCACTTAGGTAGTTCGTTGTTGCATTCAACATGGATTGGGATTACGGTGTCGAAGAACATGAAAAAGGGCCATGATCGATAGAATATGGGAAGAAACACTCGAAAGTAGACAGACACAAGAAGATTCAAGCAAAGGAATCGAAGATGACATTCCATTTGAATTTGAAGATCTTGATAATCCAACCGCTACAAAATGGAAATAGGTTTCAATGCTCTTGATTTATCAGACCTACCAGGATATTTAGATGAGCAACCAATGATATCCTAGCATGACCTCAAGGGTGACCATGATAATTCCACACAACATGTGGAATGGTTTATGTCTTGGCTTTGGAATATGGTATTAAAGAAGAAGAAGATGTTTACATGCGATCATTTTCCTTTCACCTAGGAGGAAAGGATCTTGCTTAGTTTGTGGTACTAAATAAAGGAACGATATCATCCTTTGCAGAATTGGTGGAAACATTCTGTAACCACTGGGATTCATAGCACCGTGACGAATAGATACCTCATGTCAGTCATGCAAGTGACTTGTTCAGTAAGGAATCCCAAAACAAAGATCAGGTTGAAGCAATCATTATTCAAGTTCTAATTGATGATATCTTAAGCATGATAGATGAATCTTCCCAAGCAGATGAATATGATGATGGTCCCATATATGAAGATCTAGAATTCCTAGAACCTGAAGAACAAAAGGATAGGGTGATCTCTCCCAACCAACATACCACTTTTTATAACATCTCGGATCTCTCGAAACATAATGATGGAAATTATGAGGACGATGGTTATTGGACATTTATGGGTTCACCTTTCTATGATTCCTTGACGCCATGTAGCATTATCTCTATACGTTGCGGTGAGAAATAGAAGCTTGATGAAGTTACTCAGGTAGAGCCAAATTTAACAATATTTGGGACGAGGAACCTTTAGTCACCTCTAATAGGGATATTGAAGACATCCCTTATGAAGACACTTTTGAAAGAGAAATGAGCATTCCTTCTCCTTATGAGGCTAATGTTGAAGAATGGCTCAACCCTTTTGCCACCATAATCGAATATGAAAAATCACCATACTTTGTAGATAGTTGTCATATGCAGATGGCCCATTATGATGAAAAGTTTGAAGATTTGGTACCTCGTATATTTGGTGATTCTTCCATGATGTCTACATCATACTCATCCTACAATAGGGAATCGTGTTGCACAAAGGATTCTTTTGCAGATATTCAATATATGATGAGCCTAGGTTATAACTTTCAATTGTTCTCCTCAAGAAGCATTGAAGAAGTTGTTTAGCCCACTTACCCTACATTGGTAAGCGCTTAATGATATGTCTCAACAAGACCAAGGAAGGTAGGTGGATAGGTATGATTTTCAATCCTCATTCTCATAATATTTATTATTTATCTTTTCATTTGAAGCATGAAGGTATAAATTATTTTGTTGACAATTTCAAAAGTTCAAGGATTATTGGGGTTACTAACATGATTGTGGAAAATAGAAGAAATATACTTGTGTGTCCAAAAAAATGCTTGAGTAAATGCACAGATAGGTTGCGCCTCACATATGAAGATTTATGAGATCTAACTCTATGAATAGCCTCCCAAGTTCATGATTTATGGGTGAATTTCAAGAATTTTTTTTGCTTAGAAGACATGTATGATGAAGGTGTCCCATACATAAGTCCGCTAGAAGCATGGATCAACGAAGCTTGTCAAAGCGATGATTATCCATGGAACCAATTTTAAGTCTTCCAGGTTCTTAAGAAGGTTTGGTTTCATGACCTCACCCAAATGAAGATCCTGGTACAAACTCAACATATCATGGATTACATTAAAGGACAAATGTAAGATATCAGGTATGAATTACTTACTTAAATGGTTACACTGGTGATATGATTTCACCTAACATGTTTTGGATGCCATGTTTAGAGTAGGTAGGGTTAGTTGCATTAGGCATATTTCTGTGCATTGCATTTGGTGTATTTTCATCCTTTAGTTAGTTTTTATTGTTCTTAGTTTTTTTCCCTCATTTAGCGAACAAGGAAGGACAAAAGTTATCTAAGAGGAATATTCATACTTCCTAAGTTTCGGTGAACTTATTTTTGGTTTCACTTTCATATTTACATGTTCCCCAACCTTAATTTCTTTATCTAGTTTTTTCAAGTCTGCATAAATTTTTTGTTTTGCCTTTAAATTTTGCATGACTTTCTTCACTTCATGTTCAATTTCTCTAAGCTTATCAGGACCAAACATAAACATTTTCATATGGTTATCCCAATTGATAGGAGTATTACATCTTCTACCATAGAGAGTTTCAATGGACTCATCTTTGAAGATACTTTATAACTATTATTATACACAAATTCTACTAAGTGTAGATATTATTCCCATTGAGGTGATTTCTGCATTACATACAAGGGAAGCATGTCTTCCAATATATAATTTTACCTTCTTTTTTACCATATGTTTGTGGATTATAAGTAGTGTTGAAAATTAACTGTGTCTAACCCTTCAAATTATCCTTTCCAAAAATTAGGTGTAAATTTTTAATCTATGTCTAAAATGATAGTTTTAGGTATCCCATGCAATTTAAACACTTCTTTCATAAATATCTCCACAATATTTATTTCTTTTAAAATATGTTTGATGAGAGTGAAATGAGGAACTTTGCTTCACTTATCCACTACAACCATGATTTCATCATTATGTTTTCTAGTTTTAAGCAAACCTATAATAAATACCTAAACATAACCTCCCACTTCCATTCAAGAATTGGTAAAGGTTGCAATAGTCATGCACAATGTTAGTGCTCTTATTTAATTGGATGACATTAAAGTAACCTTGCAATCATATTTAGCATTGTCTTTTCTCATCCTCGACCAATAATATTGTTTCCTTGTTGTAGTGATCATTTTCTAATATGAAAGATGTCCTAAATAGTGTTTTTGTGTAGCTCATCCATTATCAATATATTCATATATGTTGGATTAGGAATGTACAATTTACCCTTGTACTTTAATCATTCCTCTTCAGTCTTGCTAATCTTCATATATTTGTTCATATATTTGTTCTATAGAGTGTGCTTATTTGCTAAACCCTTTTTACCTTTCCCTTTAAATCATATTCATAAATACTAACAATAGTCATATGAATCAATACCATACTCCTACTTAGTGTGTCAACAACCCTGTTCTCTTTTCCTTTTATATGTTTGATCTCAAAATCATACCCACCAAGGAAATGCAACTATCTAGCTTGTCTAACATTTAAAAATTTATAGTCAAATAAATATTTTAATATAATATTCTCAGTCAATCATAAAAATATTCTACTCAATTAACAATGTCTCATTAATTTCAATGCATGAATTATAGCAACAAGTTCTATGTCATGGGTAGTGTAATTTCTCTCATGTTCTTTTAATTTTTGGGATTCATAGCGTACTGCATGATTGTTTCTTATGATCCAAAGCCATAAGATATCATAATATAACAAAGTGCACACTAGCTACAACAATGTAAACATGGGGCACACCTCCAATATATATAAGAGAGATGAGTCAAATAATAACTTCCTAAATAATATGAGATCCTTCTCCAAATACTCCAAGTGTAATACCCCTAGTGTGTTAAGCCACTAGACATGTGGTTATTATTGTGTGATTTATGTTGCACTATGTCACATGCCCCAATTTGCAAAACATTTTTATGTTTTAAGAAAAATTATGTTATATTTTATGTTAAAGTTTGTAATTAATGACCAAGTGAGGTCAAGGATAATTTAATGTAATTTCAGAATATTTTATTAATAAATAAATGAAAGATGAGACAACAGCTTAGGAAAGTTGTTAAATGAGTGTTTTACTGGTGACTTGATGGAGGAAGCTGGGTTGAGAGAAGATTGACATGTGGCAGCATCCTCAAACTACTTCTAGCTGTTGCAAGTGGCAACTTCCCTATTTTTGTGGTCATGATTCCCTAAGAAAGTGGAACAAGAGTAGGTGGCTCATTAATCAAAGACCTAGGCATGCTAATAAAACTTCCCATTGAAGACAGCTGAAGCTACTCATTCTGGATTTGTGATCATTCTGAGTGAATGAAGTGCACAAGAGAATTTGATGGAGGGGACTAGCTGAAGTAAGTTTGAGTGGAAAAGTGTTGAAGACTTGAACTAGTGCAACTATTCTAAGTTGAGTTCATACTGCTGTAAGCAGTACTGAGTTACCGCTGAACACTCAGTAGAGTTGTAGAGGATTTCTATACTACATCTCTCACCCAGTACTTCTACCAGGTGGACCAGGAGATAAGCTTGGGGGTCCTGAGAATTGCAGTTCAGTTGTTCTCCAGGAGTTGGTTGGGACGAACAGGTTCCTTAAGCTGTTGTCACCTCATCTATATTTCCAGGTTCTACTTGTTTTATTTAACTATCCAAGTATTTACTGTTATCTGGAAAGTTTATGGTTCAGTAAAGATATGTTATGCCTTTGTTTTTATTGTTGCTAGGGTTAGTTAGGAGAAATGTATAGGCTGTAAAAATTAGTAAGTTCTGAACTAGCTAGATTAGGGTTTATAAATAGAAGAATTTATGATTTAATTGATAAATAGAAAGAAAATACATAAACTGTATTTTTCCACACCTTTTGTAAGGTGGTACTCTAGTACAGTAGGTTGGATTAGATATAGATGAAGAACTGAATGAAGTATGCTTGAATATGTTTATTTACTTTCTACATGTTTCATGAGAGTTATTCCTCTGTATGTTTCTCTAATTTAAATTAGATGTATTTTTTAAATAAAGTAGTTTGTAATGATATAGACAAATCTATCTCTAGGAAGTTGAATATACTTAACCTATGGACTTATTTACACAGTAGATAGGTTATTTACTATAAGCTTAATATCATATTAGTTAAAAGACACTATATAGACAGTAATCAAATAAACAGGGTTAACATAGAAGGACAGTAAATATGGATAGAGATTTACTGAGTTAAATTCATTATTAATCCAAGTAAAATAAAATTAGAATAACATTATAATCAATGCTAACCATGTATTAATTCGAAATTAAAAATATGGATTTTTCATAAATAAAATTTATATAAATAAACTGTTAAAAAAAAACTTTGGTCAAATAATCTATTTATTTCTTTCTTCCATCTACTCACTGAAGAAAGTTTATTATTTATGTAAAATCAAACTACAACTTAAAAACTAACAGTCCAAACATTTATTTTCATATTTAAACATAACCCATTTAAATATCGATTTTACAGTAACAAAAATCCTATTTAGGATATTATATACAGAATAAAAAAAAAACCCGAAGAGTAAGAATAGCACAATTGCCTTTACATTTTTAAAAACTACTGCAAATATATTTAAGAATAATTTACAAAATAATAAGCTTCAAGCTTGATTAGAAATTCAATTAGCATTTCAACCCTAAAAAACTGAAACTATATCAGTTATGGCCCAATGGCCTATTCAAACAAAACCACGGCTTAAAGCGGGAATCAAAATAACAACACAATATTTCAACCATGGCCGAAAAGGCCTCAAAAGTAATTTATTAAGTCACGACTGTGAAAGCTCGATTCTTCCATTACAAAACAACCACTAGGGCTTTGAAAAACAAACAGATCATCTAATAGCCACGGCCGAACAAGTAACCAACAACACACGCAGTATGATCTTAATCCACCATACAACCTATGTAGGAGAACCCTAGGTGAAACCGAGGCTTACCGGGGTGGATGCCCTCATGGAATCCTGTTGGTGGAGTCCTTCAGAACCGAGCTCTGGTCTTGGGAGCCTCCACAAAAAAAACCCCAATATGTTAGACACATATAATTAACGAAATAATAACTTTCTAATGTGCAGAAGAGTTTTTTTTACAAGTTTGATTCTTACCTAAGGGAGCTTACACAACTGCTTTGATGTGGAAAGCCAACCCGAGCATCCTTCATTTGTACCACGAGCTGAAATGGAGCACTGTCAGAAGAAAATTAAATTCGCAGTGTTCAATTGTGAAGTCTCAAGCCACGATGAGGTAAGGATCAAACCCACAATAGGAAACAGGCAGTAAAACAAAGAACCTAGCTCACTCTTTCAAACAACTCTCTTCACATTGTGTATGGTTAAAAGCACTCACAGAGTACAAAACTCACATAGTAAAAACGACGGTGAAGACAACTAAACCTTACAACACTCAAATCGACAGTCAAAACCACCCAACGACAATAGCAAGCATCGTGTTCAGTTTAACTGCACCAGAGCTTGAAGTACAAACTTGCAGAGGCTAGGTAACGGTGAAGAGAAGCACCTACATCGTTATGGTAATGAGGATGGAAATCTCATACATAGAAGAAAACAATGGCCATGTAAAAACTCAACTTGCAGAGGAACTCGGTATGGCTTACGGAAGGCCTGTGTGCAAATGATTGGAGGATTGACAACAAGCTTGGTGGCCATGAACTTGCAACTCGTCCACCCCACAGCAGAGACAAAACAAAATGCAGTTTTTTAGGGTTTGGAACAAGTTTATATGGCACCTCAAGGTCAACAAAACCTAATCATTGAACACCAACCACGTGTCCTCCAATTTATTTGCGAGATTTTGGGTTTCATGATATAGTTCTAAACTCTCGTTTAACCTGCACAAATCATTTGTTTAAAAGTCAAAGCCTTATGGTATTATTGCTTGGTATCATTATCCTTGTTTTGTTTTCTTTGTTTACATAAACCAAATACTTTGTGTTTGAGAGGTATTCATATACACTAGGGTTTTAAAAGAAACTAAAACATACAAATGTATAGGAAACAAGGGAGGATAAACCATTATATATATGAATACTTGAACTATAGAGATTATTTAGCTAGGACTTCGCCTAGTCATTGATTTACAAATACTAATATTTACCTTGATAGTAAACTCATATAAAATGAGTTTTCATATAAAAGAAAATGAAAGACTGAGACTTGGTTAAAAGAAAATCATTGGATTTGAATAATTAAAGTTTGGAAAGAACTTGAATAATTATAAACAGTCCTTTTTACCAAATACTAACAATAATGTGTAGTGTTGGTCATAAGTATTTTTGTTGATCACATCAAACAGAGTATAGATTTCCCAGGTTACTGCACTCGTAATGGCAGAAGGAGATTTGTCCATAAGATGCACCTTCTAGATTTAAATACAAGTTTTAACTGAAAACACAAAGTAAAAGTTATTTGAATAAGTTTTGTGACGGTAAACATAACTGACTTAGATCTAGTTTATTACAATTTTGTTTTACAAACATTTATGCAGTTTTCTAACAATAAAAGATTAGTAATACCTCTTACTTGGTCAAGCTGCAAAACAAACAATTGAACTAGCATCTTATTCTATGCTAGTTGAATGATAATCTCGATCTGGAAATACTGGTGACAAAACTGCTTACCTGTATAGAACCTGTAAAAGGAGCATCACTTCACTGCATCAGCTGTAAGCTAAGTAAGCCCCGATCTCAACTAAAGTTCTTTCCTACTTGTCATAAGATAGAAAAATCACACTTAGTATCAGGTTCTTACATAGTATTCTTTCCTTGTCTTTCGAAAAACATAAACTACCAAATTCAAGTCATTAACATAGAACTATGAAGATAAACCAATAATTATACAGAACTAAAAGGTTTACAAATTGTGTAGTTCTAAATATGACTGTTAAAAGTAACCGTTAGCATTTATTGGTCCCTAGGTGGTGACGACTTCAAACAATATATGTTACATGAAAATTTTTAAATTTTTATGAATTTTTGGGTTATTACACACTAGGTGGTTGGACCATGGACTTTGGATATTATTATTATCTAATTAAATACTAACTTCAAAATGGACAACTAATGTGGCTAAGGGGTCATGGATTCCACATGTGAAGGGGTTAGGGACTAGGAGTTGTGGCTCTCCCTAACAACACTCTTATTCCCCATTCTTATTATTTTATCATATGTTTGTACAATTGAACCCAATTCATGAGTTAGTGGGATTTCCCTAGTGCTCGGAATGGATTCCACTTGTTGAATGTGCCCTTGGTGGTTATTTAGTCCCAATTTTGTTCGTGCACCCTCATTAGCTATTTTTAGCCAAAACATGGGATTGTGAAACTCCCCTCATGTCTTGTAAACCCTCTCTCTCTCTCTTGTAACTTCCTCGGTAAATTTTGAGTTACCTTCTCTTGGAATGGGAGTTACCCCCTTTGGGAATTTGTATTGCTATTAATATATTCAAATTGGCCCTCTCACTCTCTCTTGGATGACTATGCTTACTCTCTCTTGGGGATTTTCGAAAGCCTGGGAATGGATTTGAATTGTTGGAAGAAGGACTGAATGACTTGTAATGAGGTATGAAGACACATTTATGTAAGATTGCAATTTGGATAGATTGAACATAGAAGTACCTCAAGGACCATTACTTATCTCGAATTTGGTATTGAACGTGAATCCCAATGAAGGTGGTGATATCCTTAGGTACTATATTGAAGGGAATACCATTGCACTAGGTAGTCAAGATGCAAATAAAGTAAGCGGTGAGGGTAGGTGTTGAGATTCCACAAGTTGTAGCCTAGGAATTCCTGTGACAGGTGCTACATCCTACCATACATTCAGGTGCACCTATTATGAGCATTTTTTGTGTTGATAGTACTGGGAAATAACACACCATGTTCATTGGTTAAGAGTACCCCTGCTTGTGGATCCATGGCCTCAGCTCGGGGGTGACCTATTCAAGTGTGACTGACTTGACAATGTCTATGTCTGGTAGGAAATTTTTCTTGTTGAATCTAGTTACCCTCTTAACTAGATGAGTATTCTACTATCTATTTACTTACTAATATTGGTGGAAGAATTTATGCTCCTGAATATGATCTATTTAACCTATATAAATGGTTGTAGATGGAAACTTATAGATTAATTGCTCATGTGGATTATATGGTTTTATAAGACACCCTTCAGTTTGATATTGGATTATGATGAATTTTTTGTGGTTTAATGTTGTAGGACTAAATATTTAATGTGAACGTGATTCAAGATTGAAAGTCTTTTCGTCCTTTCCACTGGCTAGTTCTAATCCCGAGAAACATAAGTTTTATATGTTACCAGATTTCATGGTATATTAACTTGAACAATCCACATAATTGTTTGAATTTTTTTGATGAAGGCATGCAATTGCAAATTTTAACTGGTGGGAAATGTTTTTCCTTAGTCATTTCCTTAAAATGGCTAAGCGCTAACCTTGAATTCAGAGAAGTCAATTAAGTTTCAGTGTCGATGTGTCGATGCCTATGTCAAGGTCGACGAATTTGAATGTTACTGTATTTTTCATGTCCATGCCAACATGTCGATGCTGGCATGCTGACATCGAGATCGATAGTACTTTTGTTGGTTTGCTGTTTAGCCATGCCAACTTCTGACATCTGACTTTCGAAATGCTAACATCGGGATCAATAAAGAAAAGTGCAAATTTATCCAAATATCTGTTGACTATGATGTTCATAAGATACATAAAGGTGGTTGGTTGGTACATTAGTAATATTGAAAGGTATAACAACATCCATAATGATCATATCTTGTCCTAAATGTTGTCTTCCACATGTATTCATCTATAATCCTCACTTGATGATATCCCGATTTTAAATTAATTTTAGAGAACACTTTTTTTTCAAACTTACTTGGTCAAAAAAGTCATATGTTATAGGCAAATAGTGTTTGTTCTTTATAGTCACCTCATTCAACTTTTTTTAAAGTACGCATAATATTAAGGTTCCATCCTTCCTTTTGACAAAACGAACTAGTGCTTCCCAAGGGAATATACTTGGTTTAATATAATTATTTTCCAACAATTCAACAATTGCATTTTTATCCATCAGTTTTATTGTACTCATTCTATATGGTGTTTTATATATAGGTGCAACTATAGGCACAAGATCTATTGTAAACTAAATCTCTGTCTTAGGAACTAAACCTAGCATTTCTTTTAGAAATACATCTATGAACTCTTGAAGTACCACAAAGTCCTCAAGCTTTGGTTTACAATCCTGCACTATTTCTAATATGTGGAATGCATATGGTTTACGCCCTTTTCTAACACATTTATTTAACTACGAGGATGAAATTTTCCATGTAGAGATAGCTCTTTGAATACTTGTTACTATTCTAGGTTAGCATCTTCATATGTCCAAACAAAAGTCTTATTGAGTAATCCAATATTACTTTATATGCATGTAACCAATCCATCACCATTAATACATCACAAGAACCTAATGATAAAATGTTTAAGTCTTCTACAATAGTTATCCCATTTCTTTCTAGCTAGTATCTTTCTATTAATTCAATTATTTCCCTCTTGGTTCCTATATCTAATTGGAGTATCTAGGATTTCTTATGTTTACTTTTCTAGAGAATGCATGTTTCAACAATTATTGGGGAAAAGTAACTTTGACTAGAGCTAGGATCAATCAAAACATAAACAAATTGCTCAGGACATAGTTTTACTCCTCTTGAAACCACCATAGATTATTGATAGTCAGTTTGTTAAACCTCCAAGGAAGCATAGATCGTAGGGATACTTCTTGTGATTGTTGTGGCTTCTTGTACATCATGAACAATCCTGGCATTTTCATTTTTGCGAGGACAATTACTCAATAAGTGTGCTTCACTATGACCCCAACAATTCAAAGGTCCTTAGAAGGATTCATTTGGTTTCCTTCCCGCAAATCCAATAGGTTTATTTCCACTTTGATCTGGAAAGTTTTGCTGAAAATTGGTTTTCCCAAAATTATTGGTCCAAAAGCTTCTTAACTGGTTTCTATATTCTTTAGGTTTACATCATTTCTTCCTTTTCTCGGATTTATCCTTTTTATTTTCTTTGCAACCTCTAAGAATCTCTAATCTATACTTGTGCGAAATGTTGTATCTCCACCTTCTCATCTTTAATGTGATGGACATACCTTAACAATTCTACAAATTTATTAGCTACGTCATCTATAGTCATCTATCCCAATTTTAATGTATGAAATTCCTTGATTTATCCATCATAGATTTCTTCTTTTATTTGATTTTATTTCCATAAAAAAATATGGTTGATTCACAACTGCTTGAGTGCTTGGAATATCTTCCATGGTAATGATAACCGATATAAACCTTTAATGTTTTCTTCAATAAATTGGTAAAATCTACATGTTTTCTTTCTCTCCATGTATACAAAAATATGGATTTTTAGTTAACTAGTCTTTTAAGACATTGTTATTTTCATCCCAGATATCATATGGCCTCATAGTGCTATAACTATGCTATGATACCAATATGTAATTTGCCATCTTAGACACCATTTTTCTTTTTTAATTTATTGTGGAAAAGCTAGCTAGTAGTTATCCATAACATGTAGGAATAAACTATTTATTTGATTTTCCTATGGTTTTTAGCATTCAAAATTTGACTATCAATCATGTTGAATAGTTTTATTAGAGTTATTAATAAATGCACAACAATATTCAACTTACATTTATTTTGCATCGTTTTCTTTCCTGATCAAAGGCAATCCAAATTTAATAATATGAATTATTCTATATGCTTTCGACTTTATTCTAGCTCATAGATGCAATGTTCTTTTATCTATAAAGAATTGTGAATTGTAGGGATTCACACGCTTGGCTAAATGCCAAGGATTCCAAGTTGAAAATCTAATTAATCGTTTAATAATAACTAAGGTATATTTATTTCCTTGTTATCATCATAAGTATATGTATTCTATCAAATGTTGCGTGTGGTGTGTTTATGCCTAAGGTATAATTTATTATGGACAAACAATATAATACTTACAATCTAATAAATATATATCAAATATAAGGTGTATTGCACAAGTTATAATTTTTTTTGCAGTTCAAATGCGATAAATAATGGATTATTTGATATATATTAAACCTTTGGTGATTTTCATTACCATTTGACATATGTTATAACTAATGAATTTCATTACCATTTGACATATGATGTATGTTGTAACTATGTTGATGATCCAACGATATAATCCAACCATATGTTGTAACTGAATTTCATTACCTTGTAATTGTAAGTATATGCATTCTTACACATGCTCAGTTAGAATATATATATATATATATTAAACCTTGGTCCATTTTCATTACCATTTGACATTTGATGTATGATGTAACTATGATGATTCAACCATCCAGCCAAATATAAAGTATTAATCCATGGTTTTAAAATTCCATGTTAAACATGTTGATTGACATTCCAATGGTGGTATGGTATGTATAATCAATGTCTATGGATTAAGTTCGAGATACTAGCCACGATTCGGTTAAAATATGTTCTTCTTCTTAAATGCATTAAGTGTTAACTCAAGATAATTCAACACTTGGTTTACTACCGCCCTTCGTTCCTTTCACGTACTAACAATTTGGCAATTGTTGAGATCCATAGGTGGTCCTTGTGTACCAAGGGGTTTTAAGATTTAGTCATGGCTTGGCTAGGCACTTTGAGGCTACACCAACATAAATATTATAAAAATGTTGAGTACTTGTAACAATGTTTCATATTTATGTGTTATTAGTATATAAGTAATAATATGCATAATTGGTTTATGTTTAGGGTTCTTGGGATATTGGGTTTGTTGTATTAATCATAAGCTTTGTTTATACCTTTGGTAGAAGCACTAGCATTCTTATGAATTATTGTTTAGATTTATAGTTGTTTTTCTTGAATCATATTCCATGATTATATCATTTTATCTGGATTAGGAGAATATCATGTTAAACCAATTGTTGTGGATATCGAGGTTATCATTTGTATAACTCTGCAAGAGTTCAAGTGTCTTCTAGCCCACATTTGGGTTTCAAACTAGAGGTTTACATAGGTAACTAAGAACTCTTCCTTGAGTAACTAATTCCTAGCAAAGATATGGTAAAATGAGTGTTATGGATTATTTTAGAGAACTACATAAGTGTTGTATGCCTTCATATCCTCATAATAACCAACAAAAACTAATGGTTTACTCTTCTTCTCCATAGAGTTATGTTTTTCATATGGAATTAAGACTTAAGCTTGACTACAAATTACCTTGAAATAAGAAACATTGGGCTTGACATAGGCCCAAGACTCTTCTGGAGTCGTATTCAACACCACCCTATGAGGCATGTGGTTTTGAATATAATTTGAACAATTAATTTCTTCAACCCAAAAGAAGGTGCCATGTTCTTGGATTAAATCATGTAGTTGGCCATCTCTTTCAAAGTTCATATTTTTTCTTTCAACAATACCTTTTGTTTGACGGGTGTAGGGAACAAAGTGCTAATGTTGAATGTCAAGTTCTCTACAAAATTAATTGAATTCTTAATTAACACACTCTACCCCAATTATCTATGCATGTTTTATTTATAATAATAGAGGATTACTTCTCAACAAAATATTTGAAGGGCTTAAAAGTAGCAAAGACCTCATCCTTGTACTTATGAAAGTAAACCCAAGAGTGACATGAGAAGTTATCAATAAAGGTAAGTGCATACTTAGCCTTGGAAAATGAATGAGTTGAAAATGACATTAGATCACTATGTACCAACTCAAGAGGTTTGGTAGACTGCAAGGCCTTTCCTTTAGGAAAAAGGATTTTGATTTTGTTTTCCAAGAACACAACCTAGACAAACTCCATCAGTGCAAGAGGCTTTAGGAACACCAAGCACCAAATTCGATTTTCTCAATTGTTGCAAATACCTATAGCTTAGATGTCCAAATATTTCATTCCATGGCCTTCTCAAATAATGAGCATGTGCTATGAAAGAGGAACCTAAAAAAGGCTCAAAACCATCAAACTTATACAATCAAGAACTATGATCAGTCCTACCAGAAGCAACAACTATTTGTGGATTATGTACTTCTCTAATGACCAGTACATCATGAGGTGTAAATTTCATGTCTTCCAATCACCAAAGAGAAAAATTTGATGAATAGAGAGTAGATTAGCAAAAATTTCAAGAACAAGGAGAACATCATTAATGTAACCATTAGTAAACTGCATAGTGTCTCATCCTAAGACATCAAGTTGTGTAGAGTCACCTACTACAATCTACAAAATGCTACTATTAGATGTAGAAGGATGCGCCTCATGAGAGCAAATCACATGGTGTGAGGTGCCAGAATCAAGAATTCAATTGTTTGAAGATGCTTATAAGGCTTAAGTAGACAATATATGTAATGTAGTAGAAGATTTGGGCATTCAAATTTTGAGCTACTATATGGCTTCATTCAATGGTTCTAGTTTTATCCAACATTTCGATTCATCGTGCTCAAGTATGCCACCAAAACTACAGATTACACTTGATTTCTCAGGTCTTGGAGGAAGACTCACCGGATATTAAGATGGAGAAGTAGAGCATTTTGAATTATGTTTAGTCTTGGAGGTAGACTTATTAGCTTAAACAAGATCAATATTTTGTTTGCGCCAAGTTTTTTGCTTTTTGGAGGTTTGAGCCACAAAAGCTTGATTCTTAGATCCGTAAATATAATCTAATTGCACAATATTAGATTTTTCTTTGGTAACATGCACATATAAAATATCAAATGAGAGCATTTTAAACTCTAATACAAGTGCATAAAAGGTAGAGAATACTCCCGTATAAGGGCCATTCAACTTTGACAAAACCAGACAAATGCATTCTTCATCTATTTTGTTTTTTTCACATCCTCTCAACGGTGACAACAACAACTTGGATTTGTTGAGAAAAACTTCAATGCAAGAATACTCATTAGGTACAAGGGATGACAATTCAACTTCCAATCATGGGGACTTCACTTAGTGAACCTATCACATAGCACGTGCGATCGTGGGATATTAAAGAATACCCTTAATTTCAAGAGATATTGACCCAAACTCTTTTTGTTGAAACACCCTTGTTACAGAGAGAAATTCCTATGGCTTGGGGTACCACAACAGACAGCTAGACTCCAGAAATCAATCTTTCCCAATATGAAATAGAAATAAAAATGTCTAACACTAAAGGATCGAACCTCGTACCTTATTCCGGACGGTTGAAGTAGATCCCCATTGAGCTTTCCAATCTTCAGCTTGAATTGTTATGGCACGTCCTCAACAACAAGTAAACAATACAAGCATACTATATTTCATGGTGTTAGATCTATTCTAGCATATATAAATCAATAATGTATGAGCATTTGACATATTCCAATGGAAACAATATTCATTCAAATACACATTACTGGACAGGAAAAGATATTTCTATTAATATGAATCAGAGATTATAAGTGACAACCCCTGACGGCACGTCTGCAAACCGGAGAAACTAAATCCCCCACTTGGGCCTCCACCACCTCAATCCTCCATCACTCCGATAGTAAGCTTACTAGCAAAGGGCAAGCTTGGGAAGAACACAACAGTGCTCCAAGGGACAAAGGGATGCAGACTCAAGCATAAGTTCTGGAAACAATGGACTATAGTTTCGGTACTCTCAATTCTCTCTTCTCTCCCCCCTCTTTAATGTACCAAGGGGTTCCTTATATAGCTTCACAAGGGATACTGAAAGGTCGAATCCATGCGATCTCAAGGCATATGGAAGGCCAGGAGTCATATGAATCGGATCCAAGTCAAGGAACACTCCAAAGGATTTGGACTATGCACACATCCCGATGTACGCGACTATAGGGGTCAAACCCGCGTATGTACACGGTTATCGGGGAAAAATCCGTGTATATCATAGTTTATATAGTTTTGGGGATGATCAATGATACATCAAAGGATAAAATGTGGTCCATTGGGTCTAAAGAGTCTGCAGCGGGACAGGGGAAGGCCATACAATGTGTGATTCACCTAGTGGGGTGAAAATATCTATAACAGATGCCCCCTAATGTATGAGATCAGAGGGTTTATACGATGGCCGAAATACATTATAAGTCCATCCCAGAAGTGAAGTGATGAAGGTACCCAAATGGAAGACCAGCCACCCAATCAGCATATTACCGTAATACAACTCTGCATATAACTGCAAGTACATAGAGCAGTCCCGGATACATAAGAGTACAATGGCCATGAATAGGCATGAAACATGATATAACATATGTGGTCATCGCCACGTACAATATACATAGATCAGAATCTCCATGATAAAGATATACAAAAGTACAATGATCTCCACAAAGGCTGAAGATATACAATAGATCAAGATCTCCATAGTGGCTGGAAATGTCTGACATATACTGGAACAAGTCACGAGAGCTGAAAGCTCATGAACATTGGCACGATCAAGGAGGTAGCATATAATGGATGCCACCAATCTGGAAGGTCTTCTACACACACCGCTATGATTACATGTCCTACTATGTGAATAGAGGTGTTGAGGTCGAACATAGTAGTCCATCGTCTGATTACCGGTCATTGATGTATACCCTTAACAGATGCGAGATCACCCACCGATAATGAAAATGGGAATCAAGGTACTAGAGTGCAAACTAACAAGTGTGAATAAATGTGTTGAGGTCGAACACTTGAGAGAATCCATCGATCATGGGACATTGATGTATTCCCAAAACTGTCGATGGCGAGAGAACCTGCCACTAATGATTGCAAGTCTCAAGGCACTCAAAATGACTCTAGATTCCAATCCCAGAATAAATGATCTGAAGTCGATGGGATGAAATCCGTTGGAAGGAGGGCATTAGGGCATCCTCCATCATCCAACACGAGGTACTCAGCAAAGATGTATAATGTGGAAGGACTCGATCATAAGGTGCACGAACCAGTAACTGTACTGGGAATGGCCGACATGCAAAGTCAAGATAACTGAGGAATAGCTGACTCATTTTTCAACTTCCTTCGAACAAGAGCATAACGGCGTATGGTGACTGAATGAAGGCAGCATAGACTCGATATACAAACTGGGACATCTCTATGATGCAGGAGGCATAAATAGAGGCTCCATAGGGACTGGAAGCTTAACCAGTCGGTGGAGATAAAACTCAGATAACGAGTACAGCTCCTAAAGTCAAACTATAACCCAACCAATGGATGTGATATACAGTGCTCTGTTCGAAGGCGACACGACTCGACAGCTGCCAAAGATAATATCTTTTCTTGTCCAGCTTTTTGGTTTTTTGATTTTTTTGGTCTTTTTCAGTTATTTGAAAAGCTTGAAAAAAGAATAAACTAGCTTTATAGTTACAAACTAGGAGGAGATGCATGTCATGAAGGCAAACAAACTAATTCCAAGCAGTGGAACATACCTGTGCTCAATGCAAGGATACATGTGTAGGATATCGACACTTGGGGGAAAATCCCCTCCCGGTAAAAAGGGAATCAAGCTGTGAATGATATAAATAAAAGGCTCTGCATGGCTAGACATGAGACAAGCTCGGGCTATATGGGTGAAACGCAATGTCAGGGGATCCGGCATAAAGCTCAAATAAGACAAGAAAAGCTCATGATAATGCATCCACAACTTGATACAAGGGGAATCCGAAGGGAAAAAGGCCAGCATAAGATCAAGAGGAATATGAGGCTCTTGCTAAATGTCATGGCGATACTATACAACGGACTCCCACACCCTAAAGGGGGAAACATCGGCATGGGCACCAAATGCAAATAAGGCGCTAACTAGGGTACCCATGTACGGTGAGGCTCTACCACTCATATCATGCCACTTCTATAGCAGCAAGAAGGTTCCGTGACATAATAGAGTGGGTTCGTACCTAAGGATATAGTGACATGGTCATAAGGTCATGCAAAATGCAAACGGTGGTGAACCTAACCTATATGCCAGTGTAGACGTAATACCTGAGAAAGGCACGAATGGTCTCTGGCCACAAAAGAAACATCCAACAGACAACTTCAGACCCAAGGAAGACCCAACCACACTCACAACCCACCCATCAACTTCCCACAACATCAGACTCACCAAAAGGGAGGATGTACGCGACTGTATAAAGAACAGCTGCGTATGTACGCGCCTTTTGGTCAAAAACTTGCATATACACGCGACTATTGGCCAAAAACCCGTGTATACAGAGAAGGCAGTGGTAAAAAGCAGGTCAAGGACAAACCAATAAAGGGGAGTGTCAATGGACAAACATACTATAACATGCGACACAGAAACAGAGAGAAACAGAGAGCAAATCAATAATATCAAGCCCATTGTGCCCCCAACCCCAAAGAAGAACAAGGAACATCCCCAGCAGAGTCGCCAATTCTGTTACGGAGAGAAATTCCTATGGCTTGGGGTACCACAACAGACAACTAGACTCCAGAAATCAATCTTTTCCAATATGCAATAGAAATAAAAATGTCTAACACTAAAGGATCGAACCTCGTACCTTATTCCGGACGGTTGAAGTAGATCCCCGTTGAGCTTTCCAATCTTCAGCTTGAATTGTTATGGCACGTCCTCAACAACAAGTAAACAATACAAGCATACTATATTTCATGGTGTTAGATCTATTCTAGCATATATAAATCAATAATATATGAGCATCTGACATATTCCAATGGAAACAATATTCATTCAAATACACATTACTGGACAGGAAAAGATATTTCTATTAATATGAATCAGAGATTATAAGTGACAACCCCTGACGACACGTCTGCAAACCGGAGAAACTGAATCCCCCACTTGGGCCTCCACCACCTCAATCCTCCATCACTCCGATAGCAAGCTTACTAGCAAAGGGCAAGCTTGGGAAGAACACAACAGTGCTCCAAGGGACAAAGGGATGCAGACTCAAGCATAAGTTCTGGCAACAATGGACTATAGTTTCGGTACTCTCAATTCTCTCTTCACTCCCCCCTCTTTAATGTACCAAGGGGTTCCTTATATAGCTTCATAAGGGATACTGAAAGGTCGAATCCGTGCGATCTCAAGGCATATGGAAGGCCAGGAGTCATATGAATCGGATCCAAGTCAAGGAACGCTCCAAAGGATTTGGACTATGCACACATCCCGATGTACGCGACTATAGGGGTCAAACTCGCGTATGTACGCGGTTATCAGGGAAAAATCTGCGTATATCATAGTTTATATAGTTTTGGGGATGATCAATGATACATCAAAGGATAAAATGTGGTCCATTGGGTCTAAAGAGTCTGCAGCGGGACAGGGGAAGGCCATACAATGTGTGATTCACCTAGTGGGGTGAAAATATCTATAACACCCCTCCCAATACTTAAAACCTCCTCCCCACCCCTTTTTATAGCTCAATCCTTATAAACCACCCTACCCAGCCCCACCTTAAACCCCTCATCCCCCCAATACCTGCAGTATATTGGTTCGATTTTTGATAATTTTAAAACCCACAATATGAACTAACGTGATAGTATATTGGTCAACAAGTGAAGCCCCCGTGCTTCCAATTTCATTGCTTGAAATTCATTGACTTTGCAAAATAGCGAATCAAACTTGCCCTTGCTTTGTTTTGGTGATTTACATTCATTGCATAGGAAACACCTGACTACCTGAAACATGCAGCCCAATCAAAACCATGCATTCATCAAGTTTGTTCCGATAAGCAAATATCTCAATTTCCTTTGTAAATATTGGTTGTGATTTAGCCAACATTTGCCATAGATCTTTTGATTGACGTAGAAGTTGTTTCATTTTGAGTTTCCTATTATGATAATTATGGGGAGTTAAGAGATCTACGACCCTCGATTTGATCATTCTAACCAGAATCGTAGAGAGAGAAAAAAACATTAAAAAAGTGTCTTCCAATCTCCAAATAATTGTTAGTGAAAAAACACAATCCCATGCACAAAACAAAGGCGTCCAAGGACAATTTATGCTAAAACAACTTATCAAAAAATAAATTTAGTGAGAAATTCTACAATTTTTTATACTCAGATGTTTAGATATGAATGAAAATTTCCATATCTAAAGAGAGATTATCTTGGTCGATGCGATCTAAATTAGTGTTAATCTAAGAAAGCAATTCACTTAGTAACATGAAACAACGATCTAGAGCCATGGAACCATGAACCTACATAAGTTAAAATCTCTCCAAGAACATGCCAACGCTTTTAAAACCTCACAAACAATAGAACCTTAGCTTTGATACCTTGTAGATGCCAAAATAATATCACGGATCATGAACTCTTCTACAACACCAAAATCTTCTACAAGACATAAAGCAATATTTATTAGATATGTTGTACAAATACAAGAGAAAGCTCTATATTTATAAAAACATAATGCGATCTAATGGATAACTATTACAACTGGGTAGATAAAGATGCTCTACACAAGATTATAGCTTCCAAGAGTTGGCTTACAACTATGACAACTATTCAATTGGATAGTTATTTGGGAAAGGACATCAACAATTCCTACGGAGTCATTTAATCTTGTGACAAACTTTGCTCCCATTATTGAAATTTGACAATATAAGAAGTTAGAGCTCCCATCTATCCAAAACTCTCATCAAATTTCAACTATTTAGGTTGGTATGGAATTGAACAACTATAAAAGCATAATTTTTACATACATACAACTTGGATGATCAAGGTAAAAAAAAATTCATAAATCCTAAATCCATATTACTTTTCTTAAACCACAAACTATTCAATGATATTATTAACAATATCTATCCTTGTTCCACTTTAACCCCATTTACATTTGTATAAAACCATGTTAATTAATTATACTAATTTAGACTTAACAAAACAATTATAACCATTATTCCTTACTTCCTTTTCCTACTTTCTTATAAAGAAATCATTATAAAATAATTATGACCATTATTCATTTCTGCCGTCTCCTACTTTCTTATAGAGAAATCATTATGGTCATGGTGAACATTACCCTTTCACTATGCTAATAATTTCACTTTCTTTGAGTAACTTCAACCCTCAAATAAATAAAATCTTTTATTTATATTGTCCTTAATATCAACCTTCTAAATTTAGATAAATTCGATATTGGAAATATGGTTTTTTTTGCCAGGCATGCTTTTCCGGTTTGAAAAAAATGCAAAAAAAAGCTTTTCCTGTAGAAACGCAAAAGCAAAAAAACAACGCTTTTCCTTGTAAAGAGAAGAAAAAGAAAAAAAACAACGCTTTTTCTATAAAGAAAACAAAAGAAAAAAGAACAATATTTTTCAGCAAAAAATAACAACGACAATCGTGGAAGGCAATCGAGAGTATTTATAAGTTCTCTCTGTTATTGGTATTGATTGAGCTTGTGGTTGAGTGCATTTGAAGCTTGGATGTCTGTGATGTAGAGCTTGGATGTTTGGTATTAAGAATGAGCTTGGATGTTATTGGTATTGATTGAGCTTGTGGTTGAGTGCATTTGAAGCTTGGATGTCTGTGATGTAGAGCTTGGATGTTTGGTATTAATAATGAGCTTGGAGGTCTGTGATGTGGTGCTTGGATGTTTGGTATTAATAAGCTTGGATGTCTGTGATGGATAATAACAGAATATTGGAATGGAGGTTTACTCAATGGAAGCTGTTTCATTAATTTTCTAGTTTCAATTTTTTACAAATTCTTGATTTTTTTTTTAGCTTTTAATTTCCAAGATATATATGATCATAAATATTTGAATTCTTATATTCAGGAATATGATCAGAGCCATAATTTGTGACTGCTTGGATGTCTGTGACGCAGAGCTTTATTCATCTGATGACGACTTGAAGTCCTTGAGTGCATTTGGAGCTTGGATGTCTGTGATGCTGTACTTGGATGTTTGCTAGGTATTAATGAGCTTGGATGTCTGTGATGTGGTGCTTGGATGTATTAATGAGCTTGGATGTCTGTGATGGATAATAGCAGAATATTGGAATGTAGGTTTACTTAATGGAAGCTGTTTCACTAATTTTTTAGTTTTAATTTGTTTTACAAATTCTTGATTTTTGTAGCTTTTAATTTCCAGGATGTATATGATCAAAAATATTTTAATGCTTATGTTCAGGAATATATAGGAATATGGTCAGAGCCATAATTTGTGGTTGCTTGGATGTCTGTGATGCAGAGCTTTATTTATCAAATGACTTGAAGCCCTTGAGTGCATTTGAAGCTTGGATGTATGTGATGCGGTGTTTGGATGTTTGGTATTAATGAGCTTGGGTGTCTGTGATGGATAATATCAGAATATTGGAATGTAGGTTTACTCAATAGAGGTTGTTTCACTAATTTTCTGATTTCAATTTGTTTTACAAATTCTTGATTTTGGTAGTTTTTAATTTCCAAATTCCAGATGCATATGAACAGAAATATTTTAAGGCTTATGTTCAGCAATATTTAGGAATATGATCGGAGCCATAATTTGTGGCTACTTGGATGTCTGTGATGCAAGGCGACTTGAACTCCTTGAGTGCATTTGAAGTTTGGATGTCTGTGATGTGGTGCTTGGATGTTTAGTATTAATGAGCTTGGATGTCTGTGATGCTGTGCTTGGATGTTTGGTATTAATGAGCTTGGATGTCTGTGATGGATAATAGCAGAATATTGGAATGTAAGTTTACTCAATGGAGGTTGTTTCAGCAATTTTCTAGTTTCAATTTGTTTTATAAATTTTTTATTTTAGTAGCTTTTAATTTCCAGGATGCATATGATCAGAAATATTTTAATGATTATGTTCAGAAATATTTAGGAATATGATCAGAGCCATAATTTGTGGCTGCTTGGAATATTTAGGAATATGATCACAGCCATAATTTGTGGCTGCTTGGAAGTCTGTGATGCAGAGCTTTATTCATCTGATGACTTGAAGTATTTGAGTGCATTTGAAGCTTGGATGTTTGATATTAATGAGTTTGGATGTCTGTGATGCAGTGCATTTTTTTTTTCTTCTTTCTCATCTGATGACTTGAAATCATCAAGTGCAATCCCGGTTCTCTATTAATTTTTTTAATAGGTTTCTACAACATCAATGGAGAGGTTTTTATTGATTTTTTACTTCCTTTAACATTTATTTTCTGTAATTTTTAATTTATCTAATCGATAATAGTAGAATATTGAAATGCATGTTTACTTACCAAGGCCGTTTCACTAATTTTCTGGTTTCAATTTGTTTTACAAATTCTTGATCTTTGTTACCTTTGATTTCCAGGATGCTTAATTTATTGCTTTGATTCAGGAAATATGATAAAAAATATTTAGGAAATATGATCAGAGCCATATATGTTTACTTAATGAGGTTGTTTCACTATATTTTTGGTTTCAATTTGTTTTACAAATTTTTGATCTTTGTTACCTTTCATTTCCAGGATGCTTATTTTAATACTTTGATTTAGGAAATATGATAAAGAATATTTAGGAAATACGATCAGAGCCATACTTTGCTTACTCGATGCTTTAATTTAGGAAATATGATCAGGAATATTTAGGAAATTACTTTAATACTTTGATTTAGGAAATATGATCAGAGCCATAATTTGCTTATTCAATGCTTTAATTTAGGAAATATGATCAGGAATATTTAGGAAATATGACCAGAGCCATATTTATGGATGGAAATTAAATGTCGCCTCAATAGATTACAATCCAACAATTTCAGGAAATTTTGTAGGTTGAGTAAATTGCATGGCGGGCTTTTGTATTTATTTTGTGATTTGTTTTATCGTTTTTTTGGTTTATTACTCAAAATTCTTAAAAGTGGAATCTCTAAAATGCTGGCAAAGTTCTTTATTTCTTTTTTTTTATTATTTAAAAATGATTTGTGTTTACTAGTCTATTTTGTATTCTGCATTTTCTTCTAATTATGCCTATGTTGTTTGTTTGAACAACATACCCAAATTTTCTGGTTATTTAAATGATTCTTTGTAATGTAACATTAGAAATTTAGTAGAATACTGGATTGATTTATTCATGTAACTAGTGTTAAAGTGTTTCATGGAAATTTTATGTCAAGTTCATCAACAGAATAGGGAACAAATTCATAGCTTTGAAAGATTTGCTTTGCTAGTCAATTATTTTCATACTTATGCAATATCCTTAAAGGTGGAGTACTTCTATGATGATGAGAAAGGCTGCCTTAGGTCTTCACCTATCTGTGTATTACATCTGGTTGAAGGTCTGTTTTGTTTTTTTCCTAATCACATGTCTATGTTTATATTTGTGTGTATGGTTTATGATTAAAGTGTTCTCTATTTGAACACCATTAATGGAGACAGTTTCTGCCAAAAAAAAATTGTTTCTTTTTGTTTCTGATATTGTTATATTAAATATTTTATAGATGATTTTTTAGTTACATTTATTTTGTCTTTAGTACAGTAAATAATATCAAATTGAGTTAAGTTAAATTACTTAAAATATAAAATTTGAGTAAAAGTCTATCTTTATTTAAAATCATTTTAATATTTACATGATGTAGTTTTAAAATTGCTTTTTGGTTCTTTCTGTTAAGAATTTCTTATCAAAACGCCTTGTTGTTTTGCTAGTGAAGATTTTGTCCAATCAATTATATTTTATATTGTTCATGATGTAATGTTTCTCTTTATCGGTTAGCATCAGGTTTGTTGATTACAACGTAATTGTTTTAAGGTTTAGATTCTTTTTCTTGTGATATTGGCTTATTATATATTTTTATAAGTTCATTCGAATGGGATAACAATGACTGGTCATTGGTGCACATAAAAGTGGATTTAGGATCATGACAATGTGAAGTACAGAATGACATATTATATAACTTGTACAAATAATGGTATAGAAATAACAAAATCTACAAGGATTGATATCATTTCATGGAGGCAATTCATTGATGAATCTAGAAACCCACTTTGGGATAAATTGAATTACTCCATACTGCTTTAGAATTACAGGCATGAGACAAACCAGTCTTGTCATCTATTTTATTGAATTTCAAGGAACATGAAACCTGGGAAGCATCAAATTAGTCTATTTAGAGTCACTGCATACTAACTCAAATGTAAAGCATGGAAACCATTCCATTAACATTGAAGAACGAAAGTGGAGACACCTTGAATAAGGTCAAAAGCTAATTTTGTTTCTCCAAACTTGACCTGATAACTCTTGAGAATGAACATACAAAGAATGGAGATATCATCCTCATCTAGTTTATGTTAGCCAGGAAAACCAACATTAGTCATTTTAACCAGGTTGGCATACATTCATTTTTGATGGAACATAATGAGCATTAAATAACCTTTTACTGATATTACAGCATTTCAATACAATAAAAAGGCTTAGGAAAATACATATAACAAAAAAGGACAACAAAGCTCATCAAAATGTTATTTATTTATAAGTTCTGAAGGTACTATTTTATCTTCTTGTTATTTATTTTTAATGTTTTCCTAGTTTTTATATCTAAAGACTAGTACATAGACAAGTTCCAACATAAGAATAAGTATAATCTATTGCAACACACTCAATATTGACCCATAACATTACAGGCATTAAAAAAAGTCATTGCTTGACTTCATAATTTATAGCAGGGTGGAATAGACAATTCTAAAAAAAATTAAATAACACAAATAACTTGACAAGCACCAATAAATGGAATATAATTTGCAAAATATTTATAGCGAGCAAACTCACGTTAAGGAGGACCATGATTATCTTTTGTACAGACTTCATGCTGCCATGGGGTATGCCCTTAATCTGATTTCTTTGATAAACTCTGCAGTGTAAGAAGTAAGAACAAATCCAAAAGCTACTGCCTTAGACAAAAATTGGAAAATGATGTAATAAAATGTGTAAACTTATTTTTGCATTTCACTTATTTTCTGTGCTTTCTTAAGAGTTAATAAAAACTCAAAAAAAAATCATTCGATGATCACTAGTTAGTTTCCATTTGATCAACTTACTATTAAATGATCTTTTAAAGTCTAACTGCGATGTTTCTATAGTTACTCGAATGAATGCTTGTTATCTTCCTAGGTTTACTTGGAATTTATAGTGCTGCATTTAAACTATAAAGTTTGCAAAAGGAAGCTTGTATCAAGTATGGCAGTTCACTATTATAATTTGGAAATAGTATTTTTAACAAGTTGATTTTTTTTCTGAGTAAATCTATGCAAACATGTGGTTCTAACATGTTAAAGGTTCATTCTCTTTCTAGGCTACATAACTGTGTAGTGTTGAAGAGACAACATGGAAGAAGAGATTTTCTAGGATTAATTTGCATTATTTCTTTAGGTTATTTTGTCAGTGCAGTTGTACGCTACTAGTGATACTCATAAAAACGAATTGAGATTCTCACAAGGAGCACTGGGCTAGGTCTCTGAACCCTTGAAACAAGGAAACCTCATCTATAGTGTTTGGCATCCAAGTTCAACAGATGCATTGAATAGAGTTACAGATTCCTTGTTTTCATTAGATCTTGATTTGCAGAGGCAGACATACGTCAAGTTTTCAGTCACCTTATAAATTCTAATAAGCTTTGTTGTTACTTGTTGTGTACATAATGAGTGAATGTTGGCCAAAAACACATGACATTTCAAGATCTTTTTGACTTGATAACATCAAAACGATATAGAGCATGGAAAAAAATCTGGAAAGATAATGGAAAAAATGATGTCTCCAGCTCTTAGAGTTTTTTTTTCACTTCTTCTTTGCTGGCTTATGCTCGTTTCCTTCTTTGGGTGTCTTTTCTGTCTTTCTTAAGTGGACACCATTTTACCATCTAGTGGTGTTATAGATACTCTCACAGTTTCGTGGCCACTAGTTGTACTCTCTAGTTCCATTGACCTATTTCTTGATGTTTTATGGATATTAATAAACTTAAATGATCTTATTTTATGTTTAGATGCTTTGAAGTCTAGGATCAATGTATAGACTAGAATGCTTAGAGACCTAGTTTTGAATAGATAGAAAAACTGATGATAGTGGGTACCTTGCTAAAGGCCTGTGTTCAGTCTTTTGGATAAAGATCCATATACATGTGTAAGAAGTTTGAGTTCCATTCCCCCTGTTGGTTTTTCTGCATTGTAATAAGTCTATCTTGCAAGCTATTGGAATGAAAACAAGCCCTATGATGGCATGTACTTTGTTGAAGACACCAGTGTGGTCTTTTAGTTCATGTATAAAAGGCTTTGAGTTCCATTCCCAGACTCGGTGTTTTAATTCTGTAGCAAGTCTAGTATGCAGGCTATCAGAATTATAAAAAAACTAATAATGATGGGTTCCATGCTGAAGACCCCAATTTGATGTTTTGGTGAAGTACCAATGGACCATACACATGTATAAGAGGTTTTGAGTGTATAAGGTCAATCCAGTTGCCAATTTCTCCTTTTGACTGGTTAAAATGATAAGATTGCCTCTTACTTTATTTCCCTTAACTTCTTTGGAAGGAAACTTGAATCAGTGGTGAGTAGCAGAAATCATCATTTATAATGAAGCTATCGGAAATGCCATTGATCTCTTCCAGAGTATATCTCTCACACTCTCCAAAGATGGGGGAGTCCGCACATGGATGGGTAAATTTGTAAGCTCAAAGAATCTCTATTTTGGAATGCACTGCAATGGCATTGATGTATTCTATTGTAAGAGTTTCACTAGATCCATTTTATGCTCTTCCAAAGTAGATCTCTCACACTCTCTTGAAAGATGGGGGATTCCACACATGGATGGCTAAATTTTCAAACTCAAAGAAGAAGTAATGAAAACCACTCTAACCTGGATATAACAAGATAAGTTGTGTTCTTGGGTTAGATTTTTCTCTTGTCAAATTAGCATTAAGTATCATAAATAATTCCTGGCATATGGGAATTACTAGTCAACTAGGAGCAAGAAGCAATCATCCTTTCACTCATGCAGTAATAACTCACTGCATTGGATAATGTCTATGTCATCTTGGAAGATTCCCATGCAAGATCCATGGTAAATAGAGAAATTGGCAGTCATTTGTTGTAAGCTATGGATTATCCATATAGAGTAACAATTTAGTATCAAGCCATCAATCCATAGGTAATCCTTGGCTGATTATATCTATTAAGCAGCTTTGGAATCTTAGTAAAACAATTAGGAATAATAGTGATGCAAGATGAAACATGACATTTGATGTAAATTGGACTACATCGACTCTACTTATGCTCAACCTTCATCAGCTATTTCTCTTCATGATTCTTTTCTTAGTTGATTAACTGGACTGTGATTTTTAATGTCATGACTAAGATTGATGATCCATTAGGCATCATCATTGCCATATGAGCTTGTTATTTTCTACTTCCGATAGGTAATAGTTGTTTTCTGTCTATATCATTTTACTTTAAATGATGTAAGAAATAGTTTGCTTTAAGTAATGATGCCTCTGAAGTCTTGAAATAAGTCATTGTCTATATTAGTTATCATTTTTGTTATATTCATTCCTATATATTTTTGTTTCTATGGGAGACCTCAGAGGATACCTTCTCTTCCCCAGAATATCTGAATATCTGGTAGGAAGGTGGCTCAATTGCCAACCACTATTGCGGCTGGTAACCTCTAGGGATTTGATTGGATTTGAACTTGTGAGTCTGTGATTTATGGCCTTTTTGTTGACAACATGCTTTTGGTGGATAGTTCAACCAATTAAGCTAATCCTTAGAGCTATTTTCCTCTCTCTATATATTGTTGGAAAGAATATCTAATGAAAATATCGTATTATGTACTTTGTAGGAATCCCAAGAAAAAGCTCACAATATCATATCTGTGTGTTAAGCTGAATGTTGATGTTTCCAGAAAATACTAATGACTAGTATGAGGTAAGTCTATCTCAACTATGATAATGTTATGATACTGTTAAGCAAGAGCTCATGTCTCTTATATTATTGCTTGTTTGTGATGTGCTTTTTTCTTCATACAAATTGATTACTACATTGTGGATTCAGACCTTGGATGATCATGTCCATGGGCACACAACACAAGAAGTGAGTGTTCTATTGAGTTTGAAGTTGATGAACCATACAAGGTAATAGTTTGAGGCTAAATATAATTCTAGTAGTGTCTTCGTCTTTGTACACTGATTATTTCTAATGATTAATACATTTTGTGGATGGGAAGTAGGCGATGATTCTACCATCCTCCAAGGAAGAAGGCATTTTAATCTAGAAGCGCTATGTTGTGTTCAATGATGATGGAACACTAGATGAGCTTAAAGGTTTTGAAATAAAGCAACGAGGTGAATTGAATCTTACCAAAGTTTCTTAGGTATCTATATCATTGTTCTAGATTGCAGCAAGGGAACCAAGAAAATGGATGTGCTTTCTTAGCTTTTGAATACTCTGGTATTCTAAGTTGAAATCTAATTTGGGAAAATGCTTTGTCGATGTCCGTTATTGTGTTAAGATTATGTGTTCTGAATGCATTCCTTTACGAGTGCTTTGAATTCCTTTCCCTTGTGGAATTCATTCATTTTGATTGATCATCTTTGCAACCATTTTGGAAACATACATTAAGTTTTATTGCTATGACTCATTAATCCTATGGTTTGTTGATATTATGTTATACGTGAAAGGAAATCAACATAAGGAAAGCATAAGTCCTTTCTTGTCTAAAAATTTGATATTTTTCCTAATACCATGCTTATCTACCATAGATGATGACTAACCTTTTGTTGTTCCATTCCTCGTTTCATCTTCTCCCAGTTATGTAGAGTGTTTAGACCTTTATCGCATACCAGGCCCCACATTCTTCTTTATTGAGTATAGAACAGGCTTATTGGTCCTTCTTTGTGAATACCCAACCTTCAACCATATGCAGGAGGGATAACAAAATGGCCAATTTCTCATTCAATTTGGTTGAAATTACTGAAGCTCGTAATTACTTTTAATCGTAGATCATGTCTGGTGCAATGTATAGCATGGCATTTTGTGGCCCTTGACCTATTTTAGTTATTATCGATGTTGATTGATTTTTTACTTCTCAAATGTCTGATGTTGAAGACAAGCATAACACGACTGGAAATGTTTTTGGTGATCACAGGGAGAATTGGATTTTGAACTGTACCATCATTTACTAATGCAACAACATCATGACGACATACAGAAGGTCAAACAAAAAAACAATGTTACTGCACTTGTAAGAACATGGACAGCTAAAGATGCATATGCAACTGCTTTAAATTCCTTAGTTTCATTTGGTCCATCTAGATCATACCTATGAATCTAGGAAATTAATATCTTGATCCTATCATCTCCTTTTTCAAATCAGGAACTTCTAATAATCTAGAACAACCATCACTAGAAGTCTTCTATGGCATGGATTTGTCAAATTCTAATTTTAAACAACCAAGTACTATGTAATTTGTTGCAGATCGGCCATGATCCTCCTTATGCATTTTGTTTCTCTATATCTAATTGTGCCATGAAAACCCCAAAGGACTAAACATTGGGCATCAAAACCATCTAAAACTAGTCAAAACGACCTCAAAAAATATGTTGTAATGGCATGAATGGACTTCCAAACCCATGTTTCTACAGGATCAACATTGGTTAATTTTAGGGCTGTTGTTGATGGAAATATGCCCAAAATTTGATATTGAGGTTCTTTTGATGTTTTTGTTACAAGGAAACGCACCATACTATGCTCAGAACATGCCCAGATTAGAAATAAGGAATATTATTGTTGTTTTCATCCACGGATTTACCTTGATATGGAGGTTTCTTGCTATTGTGACACACATAATTGCCCAAAAGTGCCCAAAATTGCTTCTTTCATGCCCTTGATTAAAAGTAATGTTGTTTGAAGCTCCTTAGAAGTACAGGGTACCTTAGATGCAAAAATTATTAGGGTTGATGCTACTCAAAACGTGCCCACATTTGATAATATAGGGGACTAGGCCGCTCAGAATTTCTCAAATTGAAGAATCATTGCTGTGAAGAACGTAAAAGAAAAAAATGGAATGAACAAAAGCACTACAGGAAGATTGAATGCCTTCTCATTATTAGACTGAATATAAATAGGAAATAGATAGTAGCAATACTATGGGAAAATACCATGGGCAGCCTAACTCACTAACTAACTACGGGTGAGATTAGATTCTTCAACACAGCCCCTTAATCTCAACTGGTAGTACATCATCAGCACTTTCTATGCCTAAGTGCTCTCTTTGATATACAAATGCAAATGTTCCCAATGGTTTGGTGAACATGTTAGCCAATTGCTCCTTAGAGCCACAAAACAGTAAAGAAATTTGTCCATCATTGACTAACTCACGAATGAAATGATAGCGAGTGTCAATGTGTTTGATTTTCCTATGAAATACATTATGTTTAGACAACTGTATTGCAGAGCTATTATCACAGAAAATAGAAGTTAGACAACCTAGACAGATATTTTGCACAATATGTATAAAAAAAACAAATCTTTTATAGATTTTTTCTCCAATTTAGGGTTTTTAGCCCTTGGTTAGGGTTTTTGGGCCCTACCTAGGGTTTTAAGCCATTTTTCCTAATTTCATAGCTCCTTTAGGGATTTTAGCCCCTTTGTGTGTCTTTTGGCTCCTTAGTGGGTTATTTTGGCTCTTTCGGGGTTTTTTAAGCCCCTTTTAATTATTTTTGAGCCTTTGGGAGAAAACATAGGCTAAAGATGGGTGTGGGGTTCAAATGAGTTAGGATATGGATGTCTGCAAGTGGTGTAAGCTAGATGGAGCTTAGTGCGCAAATTTTTACGTCAATAGATTTCCCCCTGATGTGTGAGGGCAGGAGCTCATCGTATGGTCGACAGACATCATTGGATCATTGGGAGAGTGGAGAGACCTGTGAAGAAGTAGTGCTTCCTCATTCGGGACATGGTAGCTTTTGGTTTTGTATTAATTTTGGTTCCCATCAATGGGTGAGATACAATGAATATGTGACATGTATATGGACGAGGCGGGAATCCCCATGCTTGTAACAATGTCAAAAAGAATAATGTGATCTAGGCTCCAAAATGCGAGAGCCAATCATGTACAACTGTTGTTACATAGTGGTTGCCTCAATAAGAGGTTGAATACAATACTGATATGAAGAACAACTACATTGGACCCATGGCATTCTCATGGAATGCTATATCTTCATAACTGATCCAGAATGGTACATAACTGTAGGGACTCATTGACGGAGAGTGATATTTTCTGTGGTACAATATGTTGCATCAATCATGAATCTATATAGAAGCACTGCTTTGGGGATTCTGAACACTATCTCCAACGCAACCAAAAAATCACAAGGGACATGAACTTGTTTGGGTCCCTCAATAGACTCAGCAATGTGCTAGAGTCAGGTGACACTCGGGGTCTTCGACCAAGTACTGCATGGACCAATACCCTGTATGAATCTCAACGGTGCGATGGTGTAGTTGGATTCAAGCACGTGAGACACAACCATCCTGAGAGGCACTAAGGACTCCTCTCAAGTGGTCCAAGGAACTCATCAATGAGGTTAATGAAACCAAGATACAAGGACCTCTGGGTCTATCCTCTAGAATAGATGTGTTGTCGTCGACAGAGGGAGACCTGCAACTGACCAAGGCAATGGTGTTTCCTTGGCCAGAAGCGTGAGGTAGATAACTAAAGGTGTGAGACAATATGGGGACTGACACACTGAGTGGGGGAATAGGGGCAGGAGGGGTGTGGGGAACTCAAACTTCCTTTGTTCAAAGTATGACGACAGGGATGACCTGGCAGCAAATGAAACTAACTCACGGGAGAGGAATCATAGCTATAATACTGAGACTGTAACTGCAGGTGGGAAATGCTTAGGGGAGGTAGATAATTTTGGTATTCATGGGATCCAAGGAAGACTCATTGCAGAATACTCTAAACAAAGGTGACCCAAAGGGGGACTGCTGCCAAACTGTAATATGTGGGGTGGTGTCTAAAGACACCGTTATGGTACGATCTCGTGGATTTTTAGCGAGCCCAAGAAAGTAAATGCTCGATGGCGCTTTCAATTTTAGAGAGTCTGAAAGCATGAAGGAGACTCCAGTGGGGTCTCTTTTTCGTTGATAGTCTCATGTGCCCGAAATAGGATAAAAGTGTACATAAGAGAGCTTGCCCATCCTTTAGGGGATGAGAGAATTATTTATCGTTGGTAGTCCAATCAGGCGGGAAAAGGTTAAACTTGTACTAACTGGACGGTCATTCAAATACTTTTACTAGCATGAACGAAACCAAGTTTGCTCAACAACCTTTTCTTTATGAGAAGGCTGAAAAAGACCTTAAAGACAACCCATGATGAGATTTTTCATAGAGTCTGATCCCAACGCCCGAGAAAGCATAAAAGGATGTAGAGAAGGAAACGTTCTTAGCTTGAGTGTGCCAAGGTGGTCCTTTTCATATGGTAGTCTACATAGTGTGCAAAAGGAGATAAATGAGATGATGTAGACGCCCTTTCCTATACTTTAAGGAGCGAGAAAGGAAGCAGAGGTGCTCAGCAATCTTTTCATTCTTTTAGGAGTCAGAAAAGAGCTTAACAGAAACTCCGTAATGGTCAACCAAGCAAGGGGGCACTAATGGTGCCCCCTTGCGAGACAACAGATGGTGGTCCAAAGTGGTCATCTATGCAGTATGGATGGAGTGGATGGCTCATGAACATGCCAATACATACAAAGGGATATTCACGTGATGGTACGTAAATTGGGGTGACTTCTGGTAAAGGCCCAGAAAATTATAGTGGGAGCATGAGACAAGGGTCGCGGTAAGAGACGAAGGATGGAAAACCAAACCCGGTGGTGTGAATGGTGACTCAAACGAACCCTGGATGACTTTGACTAGCATCTAGTGATGCTGCCCTTAGTGCAGTCGTGCACAGAGAAAACTAGACCAAATGGGGGCCTATGGGTACAGACCTAGCTCAACATACACGCAAAGTGATCCACGTGGTGACATGCAAAGTGACGTGACTCCAGGAAATGCCCCACAGAATCAGTAGGGAGGGAGGCAATCTAAAGTTCGTTTCTCGACCTAGGAGCATTGTGCAATTGGGGAGATACAAAGAGGCCTCGACCTTTAGGACAAGTCTGGGGACCTGACGGTATGCTAGCCTAGTGGTAGCTAGATCATATGCACAACATACTATGTGCATGTTCAGAAGTGGGACTGCACCCTCCAGTGGGATTCCAGCGGCACAGGGTGAACTTAGACAGATCTTTTGCCTCTTCTATTGCAGTCACTACCATAGGAAAATTCTTGGTGAGACACCAAAGAATATTTTGCACAATGATCTTTTGTTCTAACAATTCACCATAAATTTGGAATTGGGTCACAATACCCGAAACCCTAGTCATGAATTGATCCATATTTTTTGACTCTTTCATCTTCAAACTTCCAAATTGAAGGCATAGGGTTTGCATTCTTACCATTTTAACACAATCGGTTCCCTTATAGACCAATGCAAGTAGATTCCAAGCTTGATGTGCGCTGGTAGCTCCGGATATCCACAGGAAAATGGACTCCTTGATACAACTTTGGATCAGCCATGTGGTTGTGAGATCTCGGTCTCGACGAGCTTCAAGAGTACTCTTATGGGCATTATTCATTACGGCTAGAGCAGTCGCATCAGGTTCTTTGAACACGGTTTCCACCATATTCCAACATTTTTTGAGCTGTAGAAATGTCTTCATTTTTATAGACCAAAACTCATAGTTAGTTCCGGTGAGAATGGGTCCAAAGATCGGCTTCAAAGAGCTCGTACTAGCCATGATATATGACTAGCTCGTAGAGCGCTATCTTTTCTCCATTTTTTTTGCTTTTCTCCCCCTCTTTTTTTTTAATTCAATAAAATGGAGCATCGCTCCTTCTTCAATGGAAAAAATTGGTGGGGGGGTGGTTCCCAAAATCGGTGTAACTTTTCGACTTTCACTGTGCTTTCCAAATGCAAGTAAAGTGGTGGCACCGCTTTCTCCCTCTTCACTATAGGCGGTGGCACCTCTCTTTCATTTTGTGAAATAAGAAGTGGCCTATCTTGGTAACACTCTTCCTGAAAGGAAAGGGAGCAGTGGCCTTTCTGTTAAAAAAAAATCACCACTTGGCCTTCCAATAAAAAAAAAGATTTCACCACTTGGCCTTCCCGTAAAACAAATCATCACTTTTTAGGGTTAGGGAAAAAAGCAACCCAAAATCAAATCTGGAATTAAAAGTAAAAATAATGGAGCCAATAGCTTAAGAGTGATTTCCACTATGTGAAAAGTATTACCGTTCTTTCCACTTTGTGAAAAGTATTTCCCTCCGATCAGGCCGTAAGCTCTAATACCATGTAAAATAAAACAATGGAATGAACAGAAACACTACGAGCAGATTGAATTCCTTCTCATTATTATACTGAATATAAATAGGAAATACATAGTAGCAATACTATGGGAAAATACCATGGGCTAGAATAAACCATGGGCTAGAATAAACCATGGGCAGCCTAACTCACTATCTAACTACGGGTGAGATTACATTCTTCAACAAGGAATCCTAAACATGCCAGGGAATCTACCCAAGTCTAAATATTCATGGTTGTTATGGCTGCATTAGGCTGGAAATTGCACTGCTGACCAAAAATTAACTGACCATCATCCCATGTAGGAGCCCAGATACAATGTCTGGAGAATACACAATCCTAAACAAGCAAATTACCTAGGGCCTAAATCCTGATCATCAAATTTCCACAAATATTCATCTAGGTCATCCATGACAAAGCAAGTCAGCAAACAAAACATCATGAACATCCAATGTACGAACATTTCATCCCCACCAAAGTGTGTGCAAATCCAAAGTGGACACCAATGGAAATTGGGGAGTAAAATGTAGTATAGAAATAGGTGATGAAAGATAAGGACTAGTGTCTATCCAGTACAGGTAAAATGGAGTCAATAGTCATCAATCTAAAATATCTACTTTATGAATTATTAAGATAAACAAAATTTATATACCCACAATTCACCTTAACATGTCGCTAAACAATGATGAAATAACTTGGAAGGACCCTAAAAGCTGTCACACTCAAACAATGCTATGACAAGGTGTGTCTCACTATGAAGTGGTAACCCACCAACAACTCTTAATAATTAATAAATGATAGACAACACATTCAGAATTAGAACATCAAATTAAATTTAAAGAACGAAACCCTTAGCATTAAATTCCTTCCATGTAATAGATCTACTCTTCTTTTTGGCCTTCCAAGCATTTTCTTCACAAGTACTCTAGCATACACCAATAACAATTTGAAACCCAAAATGTTTGCGTCATATTAAAATAGAAAACATCTCAAAAATTTCCATAAGCCTTCTATTAGATATTCAACAAAGCTCCAAGAAGAGAGAAACCCATAAATCAACCATGAAAATGGATTAGGAAGGGTTTCTCTTAATATATAAAGAGTGTAGATTTACTTCCTTTACAATAGAATAATGGTTTCCTCTCCTAGATCCACAATTTGCTCAACAAACTCTCAAATAATAGCCAAAAGCAATTTCGAAACATTTTCCTCTCCAAGAAAAATAATGAAATAATGTTAGATGATAACCAATTCATGTTGTGAAGTCAACAATGGATAAAATAATGAGATGGATGAGCCATGTGTCTCCTCCTCAAGGTGGACATCTCCTTCATCTAGGATATGAACCATGAAATACTCCTCAAGGTGGAACATGTGGCCTCTCTAAGTGAAACATCCCATCTCAATGCATGAATGCCTACGCAATAAAACCTCTAAGAGTGGGAGGCCTCCATCATCTTAGGCATGAACCTACTCAATGTGGTCTAAAGGTCCACCTAAAGGGTCTCTAGTGTGAAATCCCCTCAAGATGATCCTCAAAAAATGTGTAACAAGAGCTCAATGCATGGATTGGCCCACTCAGAGGTGAAGTGATGACTCAAAATGAAGATCACATGGAAAATATAGTCTTCCAAGCTAGGACATCACCTCCAAAATATACACAAGCTCCATCTCCAAGGATTCAAATCATAGAGGGATGTGCTAAGTTCCAATGTATACGAGTGAAAGATTCAACCAATCAATTACCATCAATTCACATGCTAAGTCAATAAAACAAATTCTAGATCCAAATATGAAGGGAACAACTTCCTCAAAACCTACAATGAGAAGTAGTTAAGCCAAGTAATAGGAGACCAAGGGAGTGATCCAATAGGGATGGAAGAAGAACATGTGAAGAACAAATCCTTATTCCAAGGTTACCCAAATGCATCAGAGTATTCTAGCATTCAATGAAACCTTGCTCCATGAAAACCAAGGAAAGTGAAATCAAACTTTCTTGGCACACTAGAACCAAGAAAAATTAGATCAATCTTTCTTGACTAATTATTTTTTTCAACTTTTTGTTTTCTTCTTTAAGATTTTCACATTTCTAGTTAGGAATAGTTGTTAGATTGATTATATTTGGCACATTCATAATTGTAATTTCAATTCTTATATGCAAGGAATTTGTATTAATATTGTATTGGAACTACCACGAACATAGGTGAAAATCTAAATCCTTATTTACATACCCTATTGGGTTATCATTACCATGAAATGGTATCATATAAGTTTCACCATCTATATATCTTTATAACTATTGCATGCTTGAAACTTAACAGCGGATATTTTTCCCTCTCTTGTAAAAATAAAAATAAAACCATGAAAATGTAACTAAGTGTCGTTAAGTCCCTTGATTGCAAGAATAGATGTAGAGAAAGTGGAGGAAATTCATTGATCTTGTGAATGACCCAAATCCAAACTATGTATATGATCATATGGAGTTATTGGAAAGTAAGAGGAATTTTTCTATATTCATTTTGGTTCAAACATCAATGGTGTTTGTTTTGATAAGAAGGTAGGGGAGCCCATCCATGAAAGGGTTTCAATTTTGTGTTTTTATGGAGTTTAATTTATTAAGCTTGTTGAAAACATGAGCTCTCTATAGCTATACTTGTATTTACATGATATAAGATTGGTAGATTGGCAGGCTATGGTGTGAAACATCTTTAATTCTCATCTTTTCTAGGAATTGCACAATCTATTGCATTATCGGTATTTTACATTCTTTGTTGCATTGATCTCTTGATTGGGTTGCCTTTTACGCATTTTTCCTTCCCCATTACTATTTCTTTGTGTTTTCGACTATCCAACGCTACAAATTGATTAGTCACCCATGCAATCTGAGTGGGATCATTATTAACATTATAATATTATTTTATTTAGCATCATGTTTTCTTATACTAAGATGTGTTACAGATCATGTTTGTTACAACTTGATAATATGATATAAACAGGGTATTAAAAATAAATACCTACAATATCTGGTGAAACTAGGCTCTTTTCTTTAATATACCTACAAGTTCAATGAGTGAACCCTATGATAGTGCATACCATAATATGCCTGGAGTGTCTACACTATTTTAAATGTGCATACCATAAGGTGCATTTGTTTTAAATACTTTAGTTAATTTGTTTAACATAGTATTTTTATAAGTGCCCTTTTCCCATATTCACATTTCTTCAAACTATTTTATTATGCCTTCAAATCTGTATTGTGTTTACAAGATTGATTTGCATAATAAATTAGGATATTGTCATAACTTTTTCAATCAAAGCACAATTTATACTCTCTTTTGTTTTAATATCACATATTTTCCCAGAAATTGTGTATACCATTGGGTTGATGCTTTTGCAATTGATTTTTAAAAATAATTGAGACTGAGAACATCTACATCCTATATATTATCTTTACAAAGCTTCCTTCCTATCCGACTTTGTATATGTTGCTACTTATTACTTAATTTGTATGCATTATCTTTATAAAGGTGCTTTATCATGTCCCATTTGGTTGAGTATAGAAAGCATCGCATAACTCCTGCACTTGAAAATGGATCAACGTTGAAAGTTTTTTAAGTTTTTATTATTCTCATAAACCTTTGATCATATTTTATTTTTAATTATAATTTAATTTTCAAAGTTCTATGTAGTAGTTTAACCTTCAAGTCACATATTAATTAATCTAATACCTTATATTCTTTCCTTTTGTTTGATAAATTATTAGTAATTTATTTTTAAACTTTGTTAGACATATAATGTGAATACTAGTTAAATTATTAATTTAAAACCTAGTTAAAAATATACTTTGAATACTTAATAGATGAGCAAATCATATTTGTGTCATGTGACCACAATTTTTCATGTACCCATTCTGCTTATCAAAATTAAAATTCACTTGAACTATGAAGATTATAACTGCAATAGTATATGCACTCAAGGACAATGTACTTCTAGCTTATATCGAGGTGAGCTTATGCTTGACATGTTACAAAACTTGTTGATGTATTTGTAACTTCGAAATGTATTCATCTATGTATCTTATGTATTGTAACCCGATGTTTATTCCGGGATGTATCTATAATGTAATTGAGTCATGTTGTCATGCCTCAATGTTTCGATCGGGAGGATCAATAATGTAAACAAGTCATGTCAAGTCATTGTGGGTAACCCTGCGATTGTCTAAGGGTTAAAGTCCCCGCAATTCCGGGGCACTAGGGTTATTAGACTCTCCTAGTAGAGGTCGGCCCTGGTAGGGTTTTATTCATGTCAGGATTAGTATAAATAGAGAGTTGGACTCTCTATTTATCACACAAATCATACACACTCAAGTGTAGCGCATAGTTGAGGAAGGAGAAGACACTGGGGCTAGACAAGAAGAAGATTACTGCTGTCGGGAGATCACATACTGTTTTGGGCTTTTACTCTTTTGGTGTTGATTCTATCTCTAAGGAAGTTGTGGGGTTTTCTCCATTTATGGTTTCCCCGAGGAAAAACACTGTGTTCATTGTCTCTTGTGTTTGATTGATGTACTTGTTATTCTCTTAGTTAAAGATCCTAATAATGCTAGCTTAATGTTGAAAAACTAACCTAGTATCAGAGCTAACCTGAGAAGAAGACACTATGCAGCTGCAGAAACTAGGGCTTCCTAGTTTGTGGATCTTTCTCCACAAATTTTCAGCAAAAGTAAGGTGGAATAACTCTCCTCCTTAGGGCGTATCTTTCTGTCGAAGAAGAATCCAATTCTGAGGTTTTTCAGTCTTAGACCGGACACTACTACCAGAAATTAGGGATTTTCACAGAAGAGGAATTTTTTAGTGAGCCCAGGCCTGGATTGATCTCCTCCCCGAAATCAAAGTTAGGGACAAATTTCAAGGCATTTGGGTGGACAAAACTCCGGAAAATCAAAACCCTAATTTGCTCCTGATCCAGTACTGCGGGATTTCAGCTCCAAATCCAAATCTGACATCTTGACCTGGTAAGATCTAAATCTTTTGTATTTCCATTTGAGGTTCTCAGTGTTAAGATGTCTCATCATACCAAGCTTGATGAAAATCTTGAGGGAACTAATAACTTCCGAGCCTGGAAGTATGGGATCTCCCTGGTCCTGGAAGAAAATGAGTTAGACTCCTACATCCATATTGAGGAGGTTCTAGTTCCAGAGGGAGATGAGTCAAAGGCCTTACATAAGAAGAGAATGGTTACGGAAAAGAGGATCATTGCTAATTCTATCAAGGATCACCTTATCCCACAGGTGTCCTCTCTCAAGACACCTAAAGCTATGTTTGATGCCCTAACCAAATTGTTTGAAGGGAAGAACATAAACTGGAAGATGACTCTGAGGAATCAATTGAAGAATGTGAAGATTCAGAATGCAGATACCATCCAGTCTTACTTCACAAGGGTTTCTCAGATCAAGGAACAATTAGAAGTTGTAGATGAAGAAGTGGAGAATGCAGAGATTGTGATGACATGTCCCAAGTTTAATTTGAAAAGGTTCTAGTTGTGGTTGCTCAAAAAATCTCCTATTTTTTACATTTGATTTAGTATTTGGGGAACATGGGTTTTTAGCCATAATTTTAATGTATTCCTGGTCTATTCAAAAATTAGTTTCTAGTTAGCATTTATAATCATTGTTGAGGGTGTTTGTGGAACACAACGTATATTGATCATCCTTGAAGGTGTTTATGGAAAATGAACTAAATAAGCATTTTAATGGATTCCCTTTAAGTTCTATTCACAACAGTCTTTACTCAAGTGTATAGTAATCATCCTTTATAATCATTGTTGAGGGTGTTCATGGAACACAAAGGATAGTAATCAGGATTGATAATACTTCTTAAAGGGTGTTTTAGGAAAATAACTAAGTTATGGTGTCACTTAATAAGGGCAAGGGGTTTAGGGTATCATCCTCAAGGATTAGGCACCCCACACAAAGAAGAGGATCTTGGTTTAAGAATTATTTTAAAATGGTATATCCCTATGGCTCATTTGAAGACTATGTGTTAGTGCTTTGCATTGTGAGCCTCTTCAATAAATTGTGAGCATTTTTTCACTCTAAAACGCTTCAACAAAGTGAAAGAAAAAACATTCTCTAATAAAGTTTCAAAATAATATTTATTATAATGTTGAAGCTAACCATTCATAAACACTTACTCAAGGCATACCTCTATCTTTTGTTATAGCACTAATTGGCACTTCAGTATCCCAATGGCATCAAGCACTCATACTAAGGTTAGTTACCACCCCCCCACACCCAAAAAAAAAAAACTTGTTTCGAATATTTCATCGTCCTTTGATCAATGAGGTCCAATTTCAGGATTCACTCATATATTGTGTTCAAGGAGTTTGAAGGCTTGGGAGGATCAAGGAATTAGTGGATTAGGTTCAGAGCGAACCAAGAAAAGGTTCTGAAAATGTTGACAACAAGATCAAGTGATCCCTATGTACTTATTGTTCTTTTATTCACTAATAGAGATCTCTCATCCACCCCCCCAATTCAGTGTTAAATCATTTTGTTACATTTTATTATTATTGGTATAAAGGGATTATCCTTCTTGATAAGATAATTAGGATTGATTGATGTTAAATTTTATTTATAATTTGATTCATGCTTATTTGTTACAATAAGATTTGAGAAGGGGGTTGTCTTTCTTGTGTGCAAGTTCAAAGATTCATCAAGGGTAATGCTTTGGAGTTTGTGCGGAAGCTATAGACAACCTATAGGATCCATGTGCATATTATCTTCTCTTTCTCTTGATTGGTTGTGCCTTAATTTTCTTGTATCTTTCTATACTATTTAGGTTTACATCATTTCTTCTTTTTCATTGCAACCTCTAAGAATCTCTACTCTATACTTGTGAGAAATGTTGTATCTTCACCTTCTCATCTTTAATCTGATGGACATACTTAACAATTCCACAAATGTATTAGCTAAGTCATCCATAGTCATCTATCACAGTTTTAATGTATGAAATTCCTTTATTTTTATGTCATATGTTTCTTCTTTTATTTGATTTTATTGCCATCCAAAAATATGGTTGATTCACAATTGCTTGAGGGATTGGAATATCTTCCATGGTAATGATAACTTTAATATAAACCTTCAATGTTTTCTTCAGTAAGTTGGTAAAATCTACATGTTTTCTTTCTCTCCATGTATACAAAATATGGATTGTTAGTTAACTAGTCTTTTAAGACATTGTTATTTTCATTCCAAGATCTCATATGGCCTCATAGTGCTATAACTATGCTATGATACCAATATATAATTTACCATCTTAGACATCATTTTTCTTTTTAATTTATTGTGGAAAAGCTAGTAGTTATACATAACATGTAGGAATAAACTATTTATTTGATTTTCCTCTGGTTTTTAGCATAAAACTTTTTACTATCAAACATGTTGAATAGTTTTATTACAGTTATTAATAAATGCAAAACAATATTTAACTTACATTTATTTTGCATCGTTTTCTTTCCTTATCAAAGGCAATCCAAATTTAATAAAATAAATGATTCTATATCTTTTGGAATTTATTCTAGCTCATAGATGCAATGATCATTTAGCTATAAAGAATTGTGAATTGTAGGCATGCACACTCTTGGCTAAATGCCAAGGATTCCAAGTTGAAAATCTAATTAATTGTTTAATAATAACTAAGTTATATTCATTACCTTGATATCATTATAAGTATATATATTCTATCACATGTGGTGTGTGGTGTGTTTATGCCTAAGGTATAATTTATCATGGACAAACAATATAACACTTACAATGTGATAAATCTATATCAAATATAAGGTATATTGCACAAGTTATAATCTTTTTTGTGGTTCAAATGCAATAATTAAAGGATTATTTTATATATATTTAATCTTTGGTGTTTTTCATTGCCATTTGACATATGATGTATGTTGTAACTATGTTGCTGAATTTCATTACCTTGTAATTGCAAGTATATGTATTCTTGCACATGTTTTGTTGAATAATATATGTGTTATATATAGTATTATTGTAACACTCTATATTAAACCTTGTTCAATTTCATTACCATTTAACATTTGATGTATGATGTAACTATGTTGATGATCCAACCATATAATCTAGCCAAATATAAAGTATTAATCCATGGTTTTAAAATTCCATGTTAAACATGTTGATCGACATTCCAATGGTGGCATGATATATATAATTAATGTCTATGGATTAAGTTTGAGATACTAGCCACGATTTGGTTAAAATATGTTCTTCTTAAATGCATTAAGTGTTAACTCATGATAATTCAACACTTGGTTTACTACCACCCTACGTTCCTTTCACTTGTAATGTACTAACAATTTGGCTATCGTTGAGCTCCATAGGTGGTTCTTGTGTACCAAGGGGTTTTAAGATTTAGTCATGGCTTTTCTAGGCACTTTGAGGCTACAACAACATAAATGTTATAAAAATGTTGAGTGCTTGTGACAATGTTTCATATTTATGTGTTATTAGTATATGTTGAGCTGCCGCAATAAAGTTATATGAGAATGTAATCGCTAAGTTTAAGAGCAACGAGGGGTGGTCGAGAGATATTAAGTGTAATATCGGAGTTAAACAAGGTTTCCCCCTCTCCCCTACCCTATTTGGAATTTACATCGATAAGCTAGAAATTTGTTTAGAAGAAGCAGGCTATGCTGGCATGTTCTTAGCTGGAATAGTCATCATCCTTCTTCTCTATGTTGACGATATTGTTCTTTTGGCAAGGTGTCCATCTGATCTTAATAAGCAACTACGAATTCTTAAGGATTTATGGTCTACCATGGGTATGACTATCAACACTGAAAAAACAGAAGTTATGATTATCAAATCCAAGAAGGACACTTATGCTAATTTTGTGTATGGCAATAGCAACTTGGAGGAAGTGTCTTCTTACAAATACCTAGGAATTTATATTCATCACAAGCTCAACTAGAACTATAGCATTGAGAAAAGGATTAATGGAGGGTGGAAAGCTTACTTTGGTCTCGAAAATAATTGTAAAGCAACAAACCTTGTGATGTGGGATAAAAATAAGTTCCTCTTTGAAACTTTGGTCACTCCTATTATCTTGTATGGATGTGAGGTTTGGGGTTGCAACATCTCTAGAGAATCTTGGAGAAAGTGTTAATTTTTCATATGCTATACTAGATTCAATAATATTCAATTCAAAAATCACAGCAGCATACCAAGAATCACTGATAGAAACACAATCACAAGATGGACACAACATTTTTCTCCTCCTTCTATTCTGTCTCTCTCTCCCCTATGCGCTACACAAGTGAGTGAGTCTGTGTTCAAATAAGAACCACGACTCCTATATTTATACACATGTGTCAACTTGACTTTTGCACTAGACAAGTCGGCCCCAATAAACTATCTGGGCCGACTTCATCTAGGAATACTCAAAAACAATATTTAGATTATTTATTAGGGTACTAAAGACCCGACATAAGTGGAGGCTTTACCTCGTGACTCTATGATGACCAAATACAATAGTAACACCCCGTTGGAGGAATAATAACATTTCCCTTGGGTTACATTAGTAAAATACATTTAGAATATCCTTTGAAGTTACAATATTTCAACACTCCCACTTAATGAGAAGGTTATTCTACCGACAACATCATCATAGACTATAGGAGAACAGAGAGACAATTACAACAGTACATTGAGGAGATACATCTATATGTCACAGGAAGTTTTTCACAATTAGTAACTTGGAACAGTTACCCTTCTACATCACATGATCATTTGATCCTTTCTTTGCAGCAACGCATCGATCTTTCAATCCTTTGTACCAACACTTAGATCTTCTAGATCCTTTGCAGTAGTACTTCGATCTTCAGATCCTTTGCAGCAGAATTGTTGATGTATTTGTAACTTTGGAATGTATTCATCTATATATCTTATGTATTGTAACCCGATGTTTATTCCGGGATGTATCTATTATGTAATTGAGTCATGTTGTCATGCCCCGATGTTTCGATCGGGAGAATCAATAATGTAAACAAGTCATGTCAAGTCATGGTGGGTAACCCTCCAATTGTCTAAGTGGTAAAGTCTCCGCAATTCCGGGGCACTAGGGTTATTAGACTCTCCTAGTAGAGGTCGGCCCTAGTAGGGTTTTAGTCATGTCGGGATTAGTATAAATAGAGAACTGGAGTCTCTATTTATAACACAAGTCATACACACTCAAGTGTAGCACATAGTTGAGGAAGGAGAAGACACTGGGGCTAGACAAGAAGAAGATTACTGCTATTGGGAGATCACTTACTGTTTTGGGGCTTTTACTGTTTTAGTGTTGATTCTATATCTTAGGAAGTTGCAGGGTTTTCTCATTTATGGTTTCCCCGAGGAAAAACACTATGTTCATTGTCTCTTGTGTTTGATTGTTGTACTTTCTATTCTCTCAGTTAAAGATCCTAATAATGCTAGCTTGATGTTGAAAAACTAACATGGTATCAGAGCTAACCTGAGAAGAAGACACTCTGCAGCTGCGGGAACTAGGGCTTCCTAGTTTGTGGATATTCCTCCACATATTTTCAGCAAAAGTAAGGTGGAATAACTCTCCTCCTTAGGGCGCATCTTTCTGTCGAAGCAGAATCCAATTCTGAGGTTTTTCAGTTTTGGACCTACCACTTCTGTCAAAAATTAGGGCTTTTTACAGAAGAGGAATTTTTTAGTGAGCCCAGGCCTGTATTGATCTCCTCCCCAAAATTGAAGTTAGGGACAAATTTCAAGGCATTTGGGTGGACAGAACTCCGGAAAAGCAAAACCCTAATTTGCTCCTGAACCAGCTCTATAGAATTTCAGCTCAAGTCTCATATCCGACATCTTGAACTTGGTAAGATATAAAATATTTTGTATTTCCATTTGAGGTTCTCATTTAAGATGTCTCATCATACCAAGCTTGAGGGAGCTGAAAACTTCCGAGCCTGGAAGTATAGGATCTCCCTGGTCCTAGAAGAGAATGAATTAGACTCCTACATTCATGAGGAGATTCCAGTTCCAGAGGGAGATGAGGCAAAGGCCTTACATAAGAGGAAGATGGTTATGGCAAAGAGGATCATTGTTGATTCTATCAAGGATCACCTTATCCCATTGGTGTCCTCTCTCAAGACACCTAAAGCTATGTTTGATGCCCTAACCAAATTGTTTGAAGGGAAGAACATAAATCGGAAGATGACTCTGAAGAATCAACTGAAGAATGTGAAGATTCAAAATGTAGAGACTATCAAGTCTTACTTCACAAGGGTTTCTCATATCAAGGAATAGTTAGAAGCTGTAGATGAAGAAGTGGAGAATGCAGAGATTGTGATGACAACACTGAATGGCCTTCCTAGGTCATGGGATGCTTTCATTCAAGGAATCTGTGCTAGAAAGAAGTTAGTCAAATTCAGTAGACTATGGGAAGAATGTTCTCAAGAAGAAGCACGGATAGCAGCTCGAGAAGAGAAGATGGGAATTGAAGATCAAGCCCTCACAGCCCACTCCAAGAAAAGCAGAAGAAGACCTCATTACTCCAAAGGTAAGGATTCTCATCTCAGAAGAGACATATCAAAATTAAGATGTTATACATGTGATGAGATATGACACTTTGCAAAAGATTGCCTAAGAACAAGGGCCACTCTCATAAGAACAAGCGGAACAAAAGAAGACATCATGCTCATGCTGCAGAGGATGATGAACCATCCAAGAAGAGATCCAGATATGAAAGTGAAGATTCTTCAAGCGAGGATGAATATGTTCTGATCTCCGCTCTCACAGGTAACATTTCTCATAAAAGTGATGATTGGCTTATAGAAAGTGGGGATTCCAAACATATGACTAGATTCAAGGAATCCTTTGTGAGACTGTCAGAACATGAATCACCTCACAAGGTGAAGCTAGGAGATGACTACCAATATCCAATAAAAGGTAGTGGGGAATCCTTCATATAAGCTAGACTCTGGTAAGTCTCTAACAATGAAAGAAGTATTGTTTGTGCTAGGACTCAAGAATAACCTTCTCTCCATTTCAGCATTGGATGCAAAAGGAATGCGGGTTGCATTCATAGATGGTCAAGTCATTATGTGGCCTAAAGGAAAGACTATCGATGATGCAGTAGTGATTGGAGAACAAGAAGGAGGCTTGTACAAATTGAAGGGCCATCCAAAACAAGCCTTGGTCCATGACACAATAGAGCCAAGTGAACTTTGGCATAGAAGGCTTGCACATGTGCATTACAAAGCACTACCTATTGCAAGCAAAGTTGTTGAAGGTCTTCCAGAATTCCAAGCAAAACATGATGGAGTTTGCAAAGGATGTGCGAAAGGGAAGAATACAAAGAATACATTTCCCAGCAGTGAAAGCAAAGCCAAAGGCATACTAGAAATTATCCACTCAGATGTATGCGGTCCTATGTCATCAAACTCACTAAGCGGGTATGCATACTATGTTCCTTTTATTGATGATTTTTCTAGAAAGACATGGGTTTATTTCATGAAGAACAAAGATGAAGTATTCAGTAAGTTCAAGGAATTCAAGGCCTTGATCAAAAACCATACTGAAAAGAAGATCAAGACCATTCGATCAGATAATGGTGGAGAATTCACTTTGAATGAATTCAAAGAGCTATGCAAAGAATCAGGGATTAAGAGGGAGTTGTCCACTCCTTATAATCCACAACAGAATGGGATTGCGGAACGGAAGAATAGAACCATCATGGAAGCTGCAAGAGCAATGCTTCATGATCAAGATCTTCCTATGCATGTTTGGGCTGAAGTTGCCAGAACAACGGTGTATGTATAGAACTGTACTCCACACAAAGTACTCGAGAACAAGACTCCTGAAGAAGTCTTCTCCGGCAAGAAACCAGAAGTCGGCCATCTTAGAATATTCGGCTATCTCGTGTACATACACATTCCAAAAGAGAAGAGAACAAAATTAGATCCTTCAGGAAAGAAGGGCATATTTGTGGGATACTCTGAAAGCTCGAAGGCTTACAGAATCTATTTCCCAGGATACAAGAAGATCGACATTAGCAGGGATGTGACATTTGATGAAGACACGGCTTACAACAAATCCAAAAAGAGACTTGCTAAAGAACCTGAAGAAGCAGAAGCAGAAGTACCCAGAATTCATGACACAACCATGAACGAAGAAGATCAAGAAGAAGATCGAGATGTCGAAGAACCACAAAGACATGTAGATCCACCTCTGGAGAAGAATCCTCATAAGAGGAAACCTGATTGGGTACGTGAACTTATCCAAGGTGCGGAAAGATATGGGGCTCCAGAAGAGAATCACAGAGAAAGAAAGAGAACCAGATCCAATTTTGGGTATGTAGCTTTACTATGTGATTTCATTGATAAAGAACCTTCTAGTTATGAAGAAGCAGCAGAACAGAGAGAATGGAAGGATGTTATGATAGAAGAATATCAATCGATCATGAATAATGATGTCTGGGATGTTGTCCCAAGACCAAAAGGGAAGTCAGTTGTAACTTCCAAATGGATCTACAAGATCAAGCATGCTGCAGATGGTAGCATTGAAAAGTATAAAGCAAGATTTGTAGCTCGATGTTTCTCTCAGAAAGAAGGAATAGACTATGAAGAAACCTTTGCACCTGTAGCTAGATACACTTCCATTAGATCAGTACTTTCTCTTGCTGCAGTGATGAAATGGAAGATACACCAAATGGATGTCAAGACTGCCTTCTTGAATGGTGTAATGGAAGAGGAAGTGTATGTAGAACAGCCACTTGGTTTTGAGACACATAACAGAGAGTCTCATGTATGCAGATTGAACAAAGCCCTATACAGTTTGAAACAGGCACCCAGGACTTGGTATGGCAAAATTGATAGCTTTCTATCCAGTTTGGGCTTTACCAAGAGTAAAGCAGATTCCAACCTTTACTATAAGATTGAGGATGGCAACCCAGTGATGCGTCAACTATATGTAGATGATCTATTTGTGACAGGGACGGATGGTTTGATTGCTGATACGAAAAGAAAGCTTGCTGCTGAGTTTGAAATGAAGGACTTGGGGATGATGCATTATTTTCTAGGTATGGAGGTGTGGCAGAGTACAGATGGAATCTTCCTTGGACAAGGGAAGTATGCAGTAGAGATCCTGAACAGGTTTGGGATGATGGACTGCAAAGCTATGAACACACCCATGGCATCGAACCTGAAGCTATTGTGTGATGCTTCATCAGAGTCAGTTTATGCTACGATGTATTGTCAGATGATTGGGTCATTGATGTACCTGACGAACATGAGACCAGACATTTGCTTTGCTGTGAACACCTTGAGCCAGTACTTAACAGATCCGAGAAGTGTTCACTTGATTGCTGCAAAGCATGTTCTAAGGTACCTGAAGGGTACAGTTGATTATGGGCTCAAGTACGATGCAAATCAAAAGATTAACTTGGAAGGTTATGTTGATTCAGATTAGGCAGGAAGTGCTATCGACAAGAAGAGTACTTCAGGATGTTGCTTCAGTATGGGATTAGGTATGATCTCTTGGTTTAGCAGGAAGCAATCCTGTGTGGCACTGAGTACAGCTGAATCAAAGTATGTCGCAGCTTGTTCAGCTAGTTGTGAGGCAGTATGGCTACGGAAGCTACTGTCTGATATATTTGATCTCCAGTTGGATGCTACTTGTATACATTGTGACAACCAGATTTGCATGAATTTGACAGAAAATCCAGTGTTCCATGACAAGTCGAAGCACATCAAGATTAAGTATCACTATATCAGGGATATGGTGCAGAGGGGAGTAGTGAAGCTCCAGTATGTTGCGACAGAGGAACAGATAGCTAATGTGTTGACGAATCCATTGGCTAGACTGAAGTTCGAATACTTCAGGGAGAAGCTTGGTGTTCTCCAGATCGAGGTTCCCTCCAAGAGAAAGTGATGAGACCCATAGCCATTCTGACATGGTGAGAGGATTGGTTCCTTCCATGGTCAGATATGAGGGTTGAGCCATTCTGTCATGGTGAGAGGATTGGTTCCTTCCATGTCAGATATGAGTGCTGACCATTCTGTCGAGTAGGACAGATGTAAGTGCAATTGCCATTCTAGGAATGGAGGCACCTGGTCAGTTACCAGGAACACTCAGTGTAAGACTGAGTAGCCATTCTGATGTGATAGAGGGATGTGTTCCCACTTGATCAGATGTAAGGGCTGAACCATTATGTCATGGCTAAAGGATTAAGTTCCTTCCATGTCATATGTGAGTGTTGGCCATTCCGACGAGTAGGTCGGATGTAAGGGCAACTACCATTCTCTAGGAGAATGGAGTCACCTGTCAGTTACCAGGTAGCTCAGTCGAGGAGGAATGGGGGCCATTCTGATATGACTGTAGGATTGGTTCCTACAAGATCAGATATGAGTGCAAGCCCTTCCATCATTGTGAGGATGTGTTCCCACCTGGATGGATGTAAGTGCAGATCCATTCTTCGTATCATGTGTTGATCAGATGTAAGTGCAGTATCTATCTTCGCATCATGTGTTGATCAAATAGAGATGTTGAGCCTTTCTTTGATCATGTGTTGATCAGATGTAAGTGTTGGGCCTTTCTGATATGATTATAGGATTAGTTCCTACATGATCAGATGTGAGTGTTGGGCATGCCTTTCTGACGAGTAGGTCATATGTAAGTGTTGGGCGTGACATTCTTCGTATCATGTGTTGATCAGATGTAAGTGCAGTATCTATCTTCGCATCATGTGTTGATCAGATAGAAATGATGAGCCATTCTTCATATCATGTGTTCATCAGATATAAGTGCTGGAAAAGACCTACATGGAGGCTAGGCCTACAACCAGCATGAAAAAGGGTTGGCTCTATAGAACTTCCTATGATGAGAAGAATCATGAGATAGCACCAGTGATGATCCAAATCCAGTGTTGATGATCTAGCAGTGATGATCCATATCTAGTGATGATAGCCAGTGATGATCTAGATCGAGTGATGATCCAGATCCAGTGATGATGTCCCATGATGATCCAGATCGAGATATGATCCAGATCCGATGACGAAGATGACTTGAAGACGAAGATGACCTGAAGACTCAAAAGACTTGAGATGTTGAAGACGATATGATCTAGCTGATACAGAGAAGAAAACCAGTGCTAAAAATTGTGTCGAAAGAATACCTTCCTAGTTAAGAGGGAGTGTTGATGTATTTGTAACTTCAGAATGTATTCATCTATATATCTTATGTATTGTAACCTGATGTTTATTCCGGGATGTATCTATTATGTAATTGAGTCATGTTGTCATGCCCTGATGTTTCGATCTGGAGAATCAATAATGTAAACAAGTCATGTCAAGTCATGGTGGGTAACCCTCCGATTGTCTAAGTGGTAAAGTCCCCACAGTTTCGGGGCACTAGGGTTATTAGACTCTCCTAGTAGAGGTCGGCCCTAGGAGGGTTTTAGTCATGTCAGGATTAGTATAAATAGAGAACTGGAGTCTCTATTTATAACACAAGTCATACACACTCAAGCGTAGCGCATAGTTGAGGAAGGAGAAGACACTAGGGCTAGACAAGAAGAAGATTATTGTTGTTGGGAGATCACTTACTGTTTTGGGGATTTTACTGTTTTGGTGCTGATTCTATCTCTGAGGAATTTGTGGGGTTTTCTCCTTTATGGTTTCCCCGAGGAAAAACACTGTGTTCATTGTCTCTTGTGTTTGATTGTTGTAACTTGTTATTCTCTCAGTTAAAGATCCTAATAATGCTAGCTTAATGTTGAAAAACTAACAGGAATTTCGATCTTCTAATCCTTTATAGTACTTTGATCCTTTGCAGCAACACTTCGATATTCTCGATCCTTTTCAGCAACACTTTGATCTTCTTGATCCTTTACAACATCACTTTGATCTTCTTGATCCTTTGCGGCAACACTTCGATCTTCTTGATCCTTTGCAGCAACACTTCAATCTTATTGATCCTTTGCAACAACACTTTGATCTTCTGCAGTAGCCTTCTGGTCTTCTCGATCCCTTGTAGAAGCACTTCGATCCTTTCAATCCTTTTGCAGCAGCACTTCAATTTGTTCGATCCTTTGCAGCAGCACTTCGATCCTTCTTGATCTTTTGCAACCACACTTCGATCTACTTGACCCTTCATTTTTGCACTTCGATCTACTTGATCCTTCCCTGCCACGCTACCTGCAGTACATATGATCTATTTTTGGGATGATCAATCCCAATCACTTTAGGACATAAATCAAAGGATGATGCAATCCTCCATCAACATGATCCATGAAATTGATCAGTTGAATCGCCTACAACTAAATGTAGATCTCGGCTGTACCCAATGTCGGCTATATTGTCCATTAGGACTCATCATAGACCATCCATACCACACAGGTTAGGACCACTCACAAGCGAGTGTTATACTACGATATCTACACTCACATGTAGGTATACTCTACCATGAAAGAGTATTTCTTGTAGAGAAGATCTCGACCGCATACACAATGTCGACCCATCGTAGAACATCCATACCACACAGGTTAGGACCACTCCCAAGTGAGTGTTATACTATGTCATCCATGAGGACTCATTATAGAGAATCCATACCACACAGGTTATGACCACACAGGGTACTCTCCATGAGAGTAAAAATTGTAGGGCCATTGTTGATGTATTTGTAACTTCAAAATGTATTCACTTGTATATCTTATGTATTGTACCCCAATGTTTCTATCGGGAAGTATTTGTAATGTAATTGAGTCATGTCATGCCCCAATATTCCTATCGAGAGATTCAATAATGTAAACAAGTCATGTAAAGTCATAGAGTGTAACCCTCCTTATTGATCAAGGGTTAAAGTCCCCACAGTTGTGGGGCCCTAGGGTTATTAGACTCTCCTAGAGAAGTCGACCCTAGTGAGTTATTTCCAAGTCAGGAATTAGTATAAATAGAGAGGGAGCCTCTCTATTTAACGTACATTCACTCACACTCAGTTGTAGCGCATAACTGAGAGTGAAAGAAGTTGGGACAAGAGAGAGAGACTACTATTGTCAGTAGATCATCTTTATATATTTGGGTTTTAATTTTGGTGTTGATTCTATCTCCGAGGAAGTTGCGGGGTTTTCTCCTTTATGGTTTCCCCTAGGAAAATATTTGTGTTCATTGTCTCTTGTGATTGATTGTTGTGCTTGTTATTCTCTCAGATAAGATCCTAAGATCATATAGCTTAAATGTTAAAAATATAACATGGTATCAGAGCTAACCTGAAAAGAAGACACTGAGTAGCTGCTGAAGTTAGGGATTCCTGCTTTTTGGATCTCTCTCCACATATTTTCAGCAAAATAAGGCTAGGTTGACTCTCCTCTCCAGGGTGCATCTTTCTGTCGAAGCAGAATCTAATTCTGAGCATTTTCAGTTTTTGACTCGACACTACTGTGGGAAATTAGGGATTTCCACAGAAGTGGAATTTTTGAGTGAGCCTAGGCCTGGATTGTTCCCCTCCCCAAAATCAAAGTTTAGAGATCAAGTTCAAATTTTTTGGTTGGGTATAACTCCGAGAAAGTCAAACCCTAAATCTGCTCCTGAACCAGAAAACCAACTCTGCAGAAATTCAGTTCCAGATCCAATTCCGACATCTTAACCTAGTAAGATATAAATCTTTTTCATTTCCATTTGAGGTTCTCTGTTAAGATATCTCATCATACCAAACTTGAGGGAGCTGATAACTTCCGAGCTTGGAAGTATAGGATCTCCCTGGTCCTGGAAGAAAATGAGTTGGACTCTTACATCAATGAAGAGGTTCCAGTTCCAGAGGAAGATGAGGCTAAGGCCTTACACAAAAAGAAATTGGTCATGGCTAAAAGGATTATTGTTGATTCAATCAAGGATCACCTCATACCATAGGTGTCCTCTCTAAAAACACCTAAAGAGATGTTCGATGCCCTGACCAAGTTATTTGAAGGGAAGAACATAAACCAGAAGATGAATCTAAGAAACCAATTGAAGAATGTAAAGATCCAGAATGTGGAGACCATCCAGTATTACTTTACAAGGGTCTCTCAGATCAAGGAACAACTTGAAGCTATAGATGAAGAAGTAGAGAATGCAGAAATTGTGAAGACCACCTTGAATGGTCTTCCTAGGGCATCAAACTCTTTCATTCAAGGGATCTGTGCCAAAAAGAAGCAAGTCAAGTTTAGCATACTGTGGGAGGAATGCTCACAAGAAGAAGCTCGAATATTAGCTCGAGAAGAAAAGATGGGAAGTGAAGATCAAGCTCTCATAGTACAATCCAAGAAAAGCAGAACAGACCATCACAAAGGTAAGTACTCTCGCCAGAAGAAAAACACTAGAAAATCTAACAAATATTTGTCTAAGTTCATTTGCTATACATGTGATGAAAGAGGGCATCTTGCAAGATATTGTCCTAGAAACAAAGATATATCTCACAAAAGGAAGGGAAACAAGAAAATACATCATGCTCATACTGCAGAAGATGATGAGCCTTCCAAGAAGAGGATCAAACAAGAAAGTGATTCTTCAAGTGATGAAGAATATGTTTTTTTTTTCTCTCATGGGAACCATCACACATGGAAGCAATGATTGGCTTATTGACAGTGGTGCTTCCAAACACATGGTGGGATTTAAGGAATCCTTTGTGAAACTATCAAAACATGAATCACCCCATAAGGTGAAACTTGGGGATGACTACCAATATCCAATAAAAGGTAGTGGAGAATCCTCTTACAAATTAGACTCTGGAAAGTCTATGAAAATGAAGGATGTCCTGTTTGTACCAGGCCTAAAGAAGAACCTTCTCTCCATCTCTACATTAGATGCAAAAGGCATAAGAGTTGCATTTATAGGGCCAAGTCATCATGTGGCAAAAAGGAAAGATTATTGACAATGCAGTAGTAATTGGAGAATAACAGGGAGGACTATACAAATTAAAGGCCAACCAGAACAAGCTTTGGTTCATGAATCAGTAGAACCAAATGAACTTTGGCATAGAAGGCTTGCACATGTGCACTATAGTGCACTACCACTTGCAAGAAAATTTGTTGAAGGTCTTCCAGAGATACAAGAAAAACATGAAGGAGTATGCAAGGGATGTGCGAAAGGAAAGAACACAAAGAAGACATTTCCAAGTAGTGAAAGAAAAGCTAAAGGAATCTTGGAAATCATTCACTCCAATGTATGCGGTCCAATGTCATCCAGTTCATTAAGCGAGTATGTATACTATGTTTCTTTCATTGATGATTTTTCTAGGAAGACATGGATATACTTCATGAATAACAAAGATGAAGTATTCAGAAAGTTCAAGGAATTCAAAGCCTTGATCGAAAACTACATAGAGAAGAAGATCAATATTTTCTAATCAAACAATGGCAGAGAATTCACATCAAATGAATTCAAGGAATTTTGCATAGATTCAGTGATTAAGATGGAGTTGACCACTCCATATAATCCACAATATAATGGGGTTGTAGAAAAGAAGAATAGAATGATCATGGAAGCTGGAAGGGCAATGCTTCATGATCAAGATCTTCCCATGCATCTATGGGAAGAAGCTACTAGAACAACTGTGTATGTACAGAACCGTACTCCACATAGAGTACTTGAGAACAAGACACTTGAAGAAGTGTTTTTCGGAAAGAAACCAGAAGTCAGTCATCTCAGAATATTTGGTTGTCTAGTATACATTCACATTCCAAAAGAAAAGAGGACAAAGTTAGATCCTTCAGGAAGGAAGGGTATATTTGTGGGATACTCTAAAAGCTCGAAGGCTTACAGAATATACTTTCCAGGATTTAAGAAGATTGACATTAGCAAAGATGTAACATTTGATGAAGACATAGCTTACAACATCAAATCTAGGAAGAGACCAGTTGAAGATCATGAAGAAACTGAAATACCTAGGATCTGAGACACAACCATGGATGAAGCAATTATAGAAGAAGATTGAGAAATGGAAGAACATGTAGATCCACCCCAATAGAAGAATCCTCACAAGAGGAAACCTGCATGGGTATGAGAGGTTATCCAAGGTGGATAGAGATATGGGGCTCCAAAAGAAGTGCATAGAGACAGGAAAATAACTAGGTCCTGCTCCGGCTATGTAGCACTATTATGTGACATCATTGATAAAGAACATTCCAACTATGAAGAAGCAACAGAAAATAAAGAATGGAAGGATGCTATGATCGAGGAGTATCAGTCGATCACAAAGAATGATGTTTGGGATGTTGTCCCAAGACCAGAGGGGAAGTCTATTGTGACTTCCAAATGGATCTATAAGATCAAGCATGCTATAGATGGTAGCACAGAGAAATATAAAGCAAGATTTGTGGCTCGTGGCTTCTCCCATAAAGAAGGAATAGATTATGAAGATATTTTTGCACCTGTATCCAGATATACTTCCATCAGACCAGTACTTGATTTAGCTGTAGTAATGAAATGGAAAGTACACCAGATGGATGTCAAGACAGCTTTCTTGAATGGTGTAGTAGAAGAGGAAGTATATGTGGAGCATCCACTCGGTTTTGAGACACATGATAGGAAGACTCATGTGTGTAAATTGAAGAAAGCCTTGTATGGTTTGAAACAAGCACCCAGGACATGGTACGACAGAATTGACAGCTTCCTATCCAGTTTGGGATTTACCAACAGTAAAGCAGATTCCAACCTTTATTACAAGGATGAAGAAGGGAACCCAGTGATACTCCTACTATATGTAGATGATCTGTTTGTAATAGGTGAGGATGGTTTGATTGCTAATATGAAGAGGAATCTTGTTGCAGAGTTCGAAATGAAGGACTTGGGTATGATGCATTATTTTCTAAGAATGGAGGTGTGGCAGAATGTAGATGGAATCTCCCTAGGACAAGGGAAGTATGCAGTAGAGATCCTGAAGAGGTTCAAGATGATGGACTGCAAGGCCATGACCACACCTATGGCATCAAACCTGAAGATATTGAGTGATGCTTCATCCGAGTCAGTTGATGCTACGTTGTATTGTCAGATTATTGTGTCCTTGATGTACCTGACGAATACAAGACCAGATATTTGCTTTGTTGTGAACACATTGAACCATTTCCTGACAGATCCAAGACATGTTCACTTGATTGTTGCAAAGCATATTCTGAGGTACCTGAAGGGTACAGTTGATTATGGGATCAAGTATAAGGCGAATCAGAAGATTAACCTAGAAGGTTATGTGGATTCATATTGGGCAGGCAGTTCCTTTGATAGGAAGAGCACTTCAAGATGTTGCTTCAGTATGGGATCAGGTGTGATCTCCTGGTTTAGCAGGAAGCAATTCTGTGTGGCACTGAGTACAGCCGAAGCAGAGTATGTTGCAGCTTCTTTGGCTAGTTGTGAGGCAATGTAGCTAAGAAAGCTATGGTATGACTTATTTGATCTCTAGCTAGATGCTACTTGTATATATTGCAACAACCAGTGTTGTGTGAAGCTATCGGAGAACCCAGTGTTCCATGACAAGTTGAAGCATATTGAGATCAAATATCACTATATCAGGGATATGGTGCAGAGAGGAGTAGTGAAGTTCCACTATGTTGCGACGGACGAGCAGATAGCTGATGTGATGACCAAACCATTAGCTAGAGTGAAGTTTGAGTACTTCAGGGAAAATTTGGTGTTCTCCAGATCGAGGTTCCCTCCAAAGGGAATTGATGATTTTGTTAGCCTTTTTGACATGGTGGAAGGCTGAGCTTCACATGATTAGATGTAAGTGCATAGATATGTTGATGTTATTGTGGGATGTGTTACCACATGATCAGTACAGAGACATTCTGATGTGATTATGGGATTTGTTCCCACATGATCAGTGTAGAGACATTTTGATGTGATTGTGGGATGTGTTCCCACATGATCATTGCAGAGCCATTCTGATGTGATTGTGGGGTGTGTTCCCACATGATTGGATATAAGTGCATAGACATTCTGATGTGATTGCGGTATGTGTTCCCACATGATCAAATATAAGTGCAGGGCCATTCTGATGTGATTGCGGGATGTGTTCCCACATGATCAGATGTAAGTGTAGAGCCTCTCTGAAAAGATGAGGTCGGATGTAAGTGCAGAGCCTTTCTGAAAAGATAAGGTCAGATGTAAGTGCGGAGCCTTTCTGAAAAGATGAGTTCGGATGTAAGTGTAGATCATTTCTGACAAGATGAGGTTGGATGTAAGTACAAAGCATTTTCGACAAGATGAGGTCAGATGTAAGTGCAGAGCATTTCTGACAAGATGAGGTCGGATGTAAGTGCAGAGCCTTTCTAACAAGATGAGTTCGGATGTGAGTGCTGGGCCTTTCTGACATGGGTTTTGGATGTGTTCCTCCCATGGTCATATGTGAGTGTTGGGCATGCCTTTCTGACATGGTGATGGATGTGTTCCTCACATGGTCAGATGTAAGTGTTGGGTGGGCCTTTCTAACATGGTTCATTCCATGGTCAGATATAAGTACTGAAGATGATGAAGACCTACATGGAGGCTAGGCCTACAACCAGCATGAAAAAGGGCTTGCTCTGTAGAACTTCTTATGACGAGTAGAATTGAGAGATAGCACCAGTGATGATGACCTAGTGATGATCCAGATCACGTAATGATTCAGAATCGATGAATATCTAGTGATTATTCAGATCAAGTGATGATCCAGACTTGATGATGATCCAGTGATGATCCAGATCAAGTGATGATCTAGACTTGATGATGATCCACTGATGATCCAAACTTGATGATGATCCAGTGATGATCCAGACTTGATGAAGATGACTTGAAGATGAAGATGACTTGATTATGATACAAATGATCTAGACTTGATCTAGAGAAGAAGACTTGTGCTGATAAATTGTGTCGAGAGAATACCTTCCTAGCTAAGAGGGAGTGTTGATGTATTTGTAACTTCAGAATGTTTTCACTTGTATATCTTATGTATTGTACCCTGATGTTTCTATCAGGAAGTATCTAAAATTTAATTGAGTCATGTCATGCCCTGATGTTCCTATCGGGAGATTCAATAATGTAAACAAGTCATGTAAATTCATAGAGTGTAACCCTCCTTATTGATCAAGGGTTAAAGTCCCGGCAATTGTGGGACCCTAGGGTTATTAGACTCTCCTAGAGAAGTCATCCCTAGTGATTTATTATCAAGTCAGGAATTAGTATAAATAGAGAGGGAGCCTCTCTATTTAACATACATTCACTCACACTTAGTTGTAGCGCATAACTGAGAGAGAAAGAAGAAGCTGGGACAAGAGAGAGAGAGAGACTACTACTGTCGGGAGATCATATTTATATCTTTGGGTTTTACTTTTGGTGCTAATTCTATCTCTGAGGAAGTTGCAGGTTTTTCTCCTTTATGGTTTCCCCAAGGAAAATATTTGTGTTCTTTGTCTCTTGTGATTGGTTGTTGTGCTTGTTGGTCTCTCAGATAAGATCCTAAGATCATATAGCTTAAATGTTAAAAATATAACATCCATCCTTAGTTAGTAAGGACCGCTATCATGAACAGAGTATTATACCTACTATCCTCAAGAGAGGATACTGTCGTTTGCAAGTGAATGTGAGTACTCTTCATGTAAGAGTAGCATCTGCAGGGCCATCCTTAGCTATTAAGGACCACTCTCATGAACAGAGTGTTATACTTTCCATCCTCAAGAGAGGATACTATCGTCCACAAAAAAATGTAAGACCATCATCACTATCATCCATCATCGATGTCAGTCTCATCATTACTCCCCCTTTCCTAGGAATTTCCATATCATCAACCTACTCCCCCTTTGTTTGAGAAGGGTTCATGTCTCCGAACTGATCTTCCTTTTTCGAAGAGGGTCTATCATTTGCAGTTCCATCAATTTTCCTCCTTGTGAGGAAAGTCCTTTCGAACTACACCAAGCTTGTCGTAGAAATACTCAAACTTCATTCAAGATAAAGGTTTGGTCAGTATATCAGCAACTTGCTCATCAATACCCACATATTGGAGCTTGATGGCTCCCTTTTGTACCATATCCCTTATATAGAAATATCGAATTTCTATATGCTTCGATTTTTCATGGAACACCAAATTCTCTGTCATCTTTATACAACTGTGGTTGTCACAAAAAATTACTTCGGTGTCCACCTCCATGTCAAATATTCCTCATGACATCAGCTTCCGAAGCCATATCAATTCATAATAAGCGGAGCAAGATGCAATATACTCTGCTTCAGTAATGCTAAGAGAAACACTGGACTATTTCTTACTAAACCATGAGATCATGGTGGATCCCAGACAATAACATCCACTTGAGGTGTTATTTCTATCTGCGGCACTTCCTGCCCAATCTGAATCCGTATACCCATATAAATTTTGTTGATGTAACTGTACCTTCAAAATGTATTCACTTGTATTTCTTATGTATTGTACCCCGATGTTTATTTCGGGATGTGTCTGTAATGTACTTGAGTCATGTCATGCCTCGATGTTCCGATCGGGAAGTTTCTATAATGTAAAAGTCATGTCAAGTCATTGTGGATAACCCTCCTATTGGTCAAGGGTTAGAGTCCCCACAGTTATGGGGCCCTAGGGTTATTAGACTATCCTAGTGAATTTGACCCTTGGTGAGTCATTGTAAGTTGGGGCAATAGTCCCCACCATCTAAGTCAAGGTTAACCCTCCTTTTTGAGCAGAGGGCAAAGTCCCCACAAGTAGTGGGGCACTAGGGTTATTCGACACTCCTAGAGATGTCGGCTCTAGTAAGTAATTGTTAACTGAGGCAGACATGTTGGAGTGCACTTCAAGTGAACGAAATAATATAAATAGAGAGTGAGCCTCTCTATTTTACACACACACTCTCTCATTGGGGCACATGAGTGAGAGAGGAGAAGTTCTCTCAAGTGAGAGAGAGAGAGAGACAGAAGCTGTGGAGATCATATTTATGTTTTCAGGTTTTACTGCTTCCATTGGTGCTCATTCTATATCTGAGGAAGTTGTGAGGTTTTCTCCTTTATGGTTTTCCTGAGGAAAATTCTTTGTGTCTCTTGTCTCTTGTGTTTTATTGCTGTGCATGTTATTCTCTCAGTTAAAGATCCTAAGATCATAATGTTAGCTTGAATGATAAAAAATATAACATGGTATCTGAGCTAACTTGAGAAGAAGACATTGTGCAGCTGTATAAGCTAGGGATTTTTACTTTTTTGGTCTCTCTCCATAATCCATCAGCAAAATTATGTTAGGCTGACTCTCCATTGAAGGGCACATCTTTCTGTCGAAGCGGAATTCAATTTCGAGCATTTTCAGTTTTGGTGCGGGAAATTAGGGCTTCTTGCAGAAGAGGAATTTTTTAGTGATCCTGAAATAGGATTTCTCTCCTCATAAAAATCGAATTTTAGAGACCTAGATCAAGATTTTTGGTTGGGTGAAACTCTAGGAAAGTCAAACCCTTGTTTGACCCCGAGTTGGAAAAACCCTAAAATACTAAAACTGCTAAGTTTTGGTACATTCACTATATCTCACGATTGGAGAAGCATCAGAAGCTGAAAAATTGCAGAAACTGAAGATAAACTGATGATGTACAATGTATCCAAAATTCAGCCTCACATTCACTATATTCTGAAAGATATGATCCCTCCAAGTTAGGGTTCCAACCTCTTCCAGAATTCATCCCTAAACAGGACACCTGGGGACAATTGCTATATCTTGGGATAAAAAGTTCCAAATTAAATTCCTAAAGATGTTCTAGAAAGGGTACAGACTTTAATTTCTATGGTATGAGTTTCAGAATTAGAAGAGGGACTAGTGACACATGGAAGTCCGTACAACTTCACTATTTTGAGCAGTCCTGTAACAGGTCACCTTGGGAAAATGATCGTAAATTAAAATTGGTGAAACCAATTCTACTAAAACCTATGGTGTTGGATCAGGGACATATGAGGCTATCTCAGTGAAAAGATTCAGTCATAGAGGAGTATTAATTTCGGAGATACCACAAAAACAGTAACAGGAATTTCTATAGAAGAAATTGGAAAACTAGGGCTTCCTTTTCCGAGAGCTTCCCTCCACTGTTTTCAGAAGAGGGGTACATTGGAAAGCTCCATTTGAAGAGATATATATTTCTATCCAATAAGATCTGAAAGATTCCAAGTTTTGAAAATTAGTGTTTCTCTGACAAACCCTAGATCAGCCAGCTCCGGAACCAGGACGGCCACCTCAAATCGGTAAGATCTAATCTTTTGCTATTTTCATTTGAGGTCCTCATTTAAAAATGATCTATCACATCAGCTTGATGATAAGCTTGGTGAATTTGAAAAATTCCAAGCATGGAAGTATATGATCTCTCTGAAGAAAATGAATTGGACACTTACAGAAGTAGAGAGGTTCAAGTTCCAGAGGGAGATGAGGCTAAAAGCCTTACACAAGAAGAAATTGGTCAAGGTCAAGAAGATCATTGTTGATTCAATCACGGATCAAATTGTACCACAAGTGTCTTTCCCAAAGACACCAAAGATGTTTGATTCCTTGACCAAGCTATTTGAAGGGAAGAACATAAATCAAAAGATGGCTTTGAGAAAACAATTGAAGAATGTGAAGATCCAGAATGCAGAACAACTTGAAGCAGTAGAAGAAGAAGTGGAGAATGTAGAAGTGGTGATAACCATCTTGAATGTCCTCCCAGGATCATGGGATTCATTCATTCAAAGAATGTGTGCCAGAAGGAAGTGATTACTTTCAACAGACTCTGAGAAGAAGAATAAGCTCGACTCATAAGAAGAGAAGAGAATATGGGAGCAACTGAAGATCAAGCTCTCACCATCCAAAGAAGATCCCTCAATCGATGAGGAATATGAAGATCTCAACTCTTGAAGAACCTCTTATCCACCTTAGAATTTGGATAAGAAACAATGCTATTATGAATGAAGAAGACGATGAAACTGAAGCCTCAAGAAGGAGTCTACCCACGAAACAAATAAAGATAAGTATTCAATTGTCATTTCATGATATTGTTTTGTTATGCATTTGTTTATATTCAGTTGATGTATTATGCATGATAGGATGTTTGCATTAATGACAGTATACTACTAATATGCATGTGATGGGTAAGTAGCTCATGGTGCTATACAACTCTCCATTGCTACTTATCTAGAATGAAACCTCTTTGCTAACATATTGGATTAGTGCACAATCTCAATGTTGTCCTGGTAGAGATGGAAGACATATAGAAAGTTTCCGTGAGATTTAGATGAATGTTGTATTGGCTAAAGTAGTTGCATGATCATATATTTATGAATTAGAATTTTCCATTATGAATATGCCTTATGAAATGTTTCTAACCATACAAATGCATTTGACTTGTAGGAAAGATCGCGTACAATCACCTACAAGCAAAGAAGGATGAGACTTGTTCCAAAGAACAAGTGACAACAGTTCAAGATGAAGAATAATATGACGAATGCAATGACATCATTGATGCAGAACCTTCCAAAAAGAAAGGTTCAAGAAGAATGATGTCTAGGATGTAGTATCGATACATGAAGAGAAGTTCGTAGTTCCATCATGTAGTGGATAGAAACATCATGGGATACAAGGAAAGATTCATAGCACGAGGCATAGACTACGAAGAGACATTTGCAGCCACTAGAGATACACATGATAGGAAGAATCATGTGTTCAAATGAAAGAAGGCCTTGTACGAGTTCAGAAGACACCCATGGGATAACACATACATGATGAGCTTGATGAAGATATTAACATTTGCTACAAGGTTGATAAAGGATGACAAGCTAACGGATGGGTGTGAGAAGAACTTTTGAAAAAGTTCAAGATAGAGGATCTTGGTATCTAGTGATCCTAGATGGATACATAGAATATTAGTAGTAGAGGAAGCTACTTGTCACTCCAGTACAGAATGTTTCAGTGCATAAAGTACGAAAGATAGGGAGAATGATGCTCTGCTTCAGAGGGAGTGACTGCAGAAGATCCTGAGGTTCGACATGGTACAACATGATGGACAGATTACTGATGACTCTAGGATTTACTGAGAGTAAAGCGGATTCCAACCCTTGCTTCAAGGTTGAAGGCGAAAGACCAGTGATGCTCCTGTTTTGTGTTGATGCACTATTTTCTAGGCATGGAGGTGTGGACGAGGGAAGTATGCAGTAGAGATCCTGAAGAGGTTCAGGATGATGGACTGCAAGGCAATGACCACACCTATGGCATCGAACATGAAGCTATTGAGTGTTGCTTCATCAGAGTCATTTGATGCCACGATGTATTGTCAGATGATGTACCTGACAAATACAAGACCAGATATTTGCTTTTCTATGAACATATTGAGACATGTTCACCGGATGATTGCAAAGCTTGTAGTGAGGTACCTGAAGGGTACAGTTGATTATGGGATCAAGTATGAGGCGAATCAAAAGATTATGTGGATTCATATTGGGAAGGAAATACCATTGATAGGAAGAGCACTTCGAGGTGCTACCTCGGTATGGGATCAAGTGTGATCTCTTGGTTTGGCAGGATGGAGTCCTACATGGCGCTGAGTACAGCTGAGGCAAAAGATGTTTCCATTTTCTATTTGGGAGGTAGTATGTTTCTTTTGAAAAATAGTATTTTATTTGGTTTATCTAACTTGCATTTGTTGTATGGTGCAGAGGGGAGTAGTGAAGCTCTAGTATGTTGCGACGAACGAACAGATAGTTGATGTGTTGACGAAGCCATTGGCTAGGGTGAAGTTTGAGTACTTCAGGGAGAAGCTTGGTGTTCTCTAGATCAAGGTTCCCCCCAAAGGGAAGTGAAGAGTCCATGAGTCATTCTAACAGGGGAGAGGATTAAGTTCCTTCCATGGTCATATGTAAGGGCTAAGCCATTCTGTCATGGTGAGAGGATTTGGTTCCTTACATGTCAGATATGAGTGTTGAGCCATTCTAATGCGACTGTAGGATTGGTTCCTAAGTGATAAGATATAAGGGATATTGCCATTATGGGAATGGAGGTGCCTGGTCAGTTACGAGGAAAACTCAGTCTAGGACTAAGAATCCATTCTGATGTGAGAGGGGGATGTGTTCCCACTTGATCAGATGTAAGGGCTGAACCATTCTGTCATGGCTAAAGGATTAAGTTCCTCCCATGTCAAACGTGAGTGTTGGCCATTATGATGAGTAGGTCAGATGTAAGGGCAAATTCCATTCTGGGAATGGAGGCACCTGGTCAGTTACCAGGTAGCTCAGTCTGGGACTGGGGGCCATTCTGATGCAATGGTAGGATTAGTTCCTCCATGATCAGATGTGAGTGCATGCCCTTCCGATGCGGTGCTTTCAAGCATGGTCGGATATAAGTGCGGAGCCCTTTCGATGCGATGCTTTCGAGCATGGTCAATTGTAAGTGCTGAGCCTTTTCAATGCGGTGCTTTTGAGCATGGTCGAATATAAGTGCTGAGCCTTTTCGATGCGGTGTCTTCAGACTTGGTTGAATGTAAGTGCAGAGCCTTTCTGATGCAGTGTGCTTGCACATGGTCGGATATAAGTGCTGAGCCATTCTGGCGCGATGTGTTTACACATGGTTAGATGTGAGTGCTGGGCCTTTCTGACAAGATGAGGTTAGATGTGAGTACTGGGCATGCCTTTCTGACAAGATGAGGTCAGATATAAGAGTTGGGAGGGCCATTCTGACTTAAGTGTCAGATATAAGCACTGATGAAGACCTACATGAAGGGTAGGCCTACAGGATTGACTCTGTAGAACTTCTTGTGACAAGAAGAATGAAGAAGATAGCACCATTTGATTGAGATAGCAAAAGCAGTAATGATGATGATGATTCAGTGATGATCCAGCTTCGATGATGATCTAGACTTGATGATGATCTAGTAGTGATGATCCCGATCAAGTGATGATCCAGTAGTGACGATCCTGATCAAGTGATGATCCAGACTTGATGATGATCCAGTAGTGATGATCCTGATCAAGTGATGATCCAGCAGTGGCGATCCAGATCAAGTGATGATCTAGACTTCATGATGATCCAGCAGTGGCGATCCAGATCAAGTGATGATCTAGACTTCATGATGATCCAGCAGTGGCGATCCAGATCAAGTGATGATCTAGACTTGATGATGATCTAGTAGTGACGATCTAGATCAAGTGATGATCCAGACTTGATGATGATCCAGCAGTAATGATCTAGATCGAGTGATGATCCAGATCTAGATGAAGATGAGTTGAAGATGAAGATAACCTAAAGATGAAGATGACTTGAAGATGAATATGACCTGAAGATGAACATGACTTGAAGATGACTAAAACTCGATGATCATCCAGATGATACAGAGAAGAAGACTTGTGTTGATAAATTGTGTCGAGAGAATACCTTCCTAGTTAAGAGGGAGTGTTGATGTAATTGTAACTTCGAAATGTATTCACTTGTATTTCTTATGTATTGTACCCCGATTTTTATTTTGGGATGTGTCTGTAATGTACTTGAGTCACGTCATGCCCCAATGTTCTGATCGGGAAGTTTCTATAATGTAAAAGTCATGTCAAGTCATTTTGGGTAACCCTCCTATTGGTCAAGGGTTAAAATCCCCATAGTTATGGGGCCCTAGGTTTATTAGAATATCCTAGTGAAATCGACCCTAAGTGAGTCATTGTAAGTTGGGGCAATAGTCCCCATCATCTAAGTCAAGGTTAACCCTCCTTATTGAGGAGAGGGCAAGGTCCCCACAAGTTGTGGGGCACTAGGGTTATTAGACACTCCTAGAGATGTAGGCTCTAGTAAGTAATTGTTAAGTGAGTTTGACATGTTGGAGTGTGCTTCGAGTGAACAAAAGAATATAAATAGAGAGTGAGCCTGTCTATTTTACACACACACTCACTCATTGGGGTGCATGAGTGAGAGAGGAGAATTTCTCTCAAGTGATAGAGAGAGAAAGAAGCTATGGAGATCATATTTATGTTTTCGGGTTTTACTGCTGGCATTGGTGCTCATTCTATCTCTGAGGAAGCTGCGGGGTTTTCTCCTTTATGGTTTCCCCGAGGGAAATTTTTTGTGTCTCTTGTCTCTTGTGTTTTATTGCTGTGCATTTTATTCTCTCAGTTAAATATCCTAAGACCATAATGCTAGCTTGAATGATAAAAAATCTAACAAATTTTAGTCATGATCTCTCCCATAATACATCCCCAAATCAATCGTACCTTTTAGGTACCTCATCACATGCTTTGCACCTATCAAGTGAACCGGTCTAGGTTTAACTAGATACTAACTCAAGGTGTTTATAGCAAAGCATATATTTGGCCTTGTGTTCATCAAATACATTAATGACCCAATAATATGTCTATAGTGAGTCATGTCCACTAGCTCAGATGTCTCATCAGAAAACAGCTTCAAGTTGGTGTCCATGCGTGTGGCAATGACTTTACAATCCAACATATCAAATATTTTCAATATTTATACTGCATACTTTCCCTGATTTAGAAAGATTCCTTCTGGAATCTGCCACACTTCCAGCCCTAGGTACTAGTGCATCAATCCAAGATCTTTCATCTCGAATTGTTCAGCTAGCTTCTTCTTGCAATCCTTGATCTGTTTCTCATTTCCAGTCAGAAATAGATCATTCACATACAACAATAGTATGACTGGTTCATCATCCATAATATTCATATAAATATTAGGATCAACTTTACTCTTGGTAAATCCCATGCTTGTCAAGAAGCTATCTATTCTGCCATACCAAGCTCTAGGAGCTTACTTTAGTCCATACAGATCCTTTTTCAACTTGCATACATGAGTCGCTCTATCTTCGACTTCAAAACCTTCTAGGTGTTCAATGTAAACCTCTTCCTCAATCACACCATCAAGGAAGTTTGTCTTTACATCCATTTGGTGTAATTCCCACTTCATCATGGAAGCAAGTGCCACGATAGATCTGATGGAAGTGTGCCTTGCTATTGGAGCAAATGTATCTTCATAATCAATCCCCTCTTTCTAAGAGATTCCTCTAGCCACAAATATTGCTTTGTACTTTTCAATACTTCCAACTGCAACATGTTTTATCTTGTAGATCCATTTCGAAGAAACCACACTCTTGTTTTCTACTTTGGGAACTATATCCCAAACATCATTCTTCATGATAGACTGGTATTCTTCTGTCATTGCTTCAACCCATTCTTTCTTATGTGTAGTTTTCTCATAGTTGTCGGGATCTTGGTCTACAATATCACACATCAAAGCTACATAACCGGAATATGGCTTTGATCTTTTGCTGGTTCTTGTGGAGCCTTCTGGTGCTCCATATATTTCAGCTTCTTGTATTATTTCTCTTACCCAAGCAGGTTTTCTCTTTCGATAGATATCCATAGTAGGGGGATCTTAAGGCTCTAGCATGTCATCGTCTTCTGATGCTATTCTTTCAGGATTTGGTTCAACTTCTGTCCTTCTAGGAGATACATCTTCCTCATGTACTTCTTCAAGCTGACACCTTCTGGATTTCTTAAGAGCTGCCTCTTCATCAAAGGTTACATCCCTACTAATATCGATATGGTGAAATCTTGAAATGTATATTCTGAAGGCTTTGGATACTTCACAGTATCCTACAAATATTCCCTTCTTTCCAGAAGGATCCAATTTGGTTCTCTTCTTTTTTGGAATATGTACATACACTGGACAACCAAATATCTTGAGATGGCTTACTTCAGGTTTCTTTCCGGTATACATCTCTTCAGGAGTCTTGAATCCAAGAGCACTATGAGATAATCTATTTTTCACATATACAGTTGTTCTTGCAGCTTCAACCCATAGGTGCATAGGGAGGTCTTGATCATGAATCATGGTCTTTACTGCTTCCATGAGAGTTCTATTCTTTCTTTCTGCAGCACCATTTTGTTGAGGATTATAGGGAGTGGTTAGTTCCCTCTTGATTCTTTCCTCCTTATAAAATGCTTCAAATTGCTTTGAAGTGTGTTCTCCACCATTATCTTATCTCAGTGTCTTGATTCTCTTTTCTGACTAGTTCTCTATCAAGGCTTTGAATTCCTTGAATTTCCTGAACACTTCAATTTTTTAGAAAGTGTATCCAAGTCTTTCTTGAATAATCAGCAATAAATGTGACATAGTATTCATATCCACTTAAGGATATAAAGGGCATAGGAACACATACATCAGAATGGATTAGTTCCAATGTACCTTTAGTCTTTGTGTCACTTTTTGGAAAGGGATTCTTGATATTATTTCCCTATGCACACCCCTTGCAGGTTCCCTCGTGTTCGATCTTCATATATGGTAACCTTGTTACCACCTTCCTCACATAGGGAAATGCTTTGTAGTTGATGTGAGAAAGTATCTTATGCCACAATTCACTTGAGCTGGTAGTCTCATGGACAAGGGCCGTCTATGGATGTCCTTTGAGCTTGTACAGTCCTCCTTCTTCTTCTCCGATGACTACAACATCTTCAAGTGTCTTCCCTTTGGACCTGAGTACTTGTCCATCTATAAAAGCAACTCCATATCCTTTCTTGTCTAGAGATGAGATGGAGAGTAGGTTCTTTTTCAAACCCGGTACGTACAGTACTTCCTTCATCTTCATGGAGGTCCCACAGTTAAGCTTGTAGCTTGATTCACCAATACCTTTGAGGGGATATTTATAGTCATCTCCCAATGACACCTTCTAGGGAGAATTCTTCTCTTCAAGATTTGACAATGTTTTCTTCTTTCCTGTCATGTGCTTAGAGGCACAACTATCAATTAGCCATGTATCTTCTCCAGGTGTTACAGACACAAAGAGTGCAGAGAATAACACATATTCTTCTACATATTCACCTCTAGTTCTCTTTCAAGGTCTTTCTTCATCCTCATCTTCATCTAGATGAGCATGATGTCTTTTGTTGTTTTTGTTCTTTGGTGATGGACATTCCCTAGCAAGATTTCCTATCTTGTGAAAGTTGTAGCATTGATACTTTGAGTAATCCTTCTTCTTCTTCTTCTGGAATTTCTTCTTTGAAGGCTTATGATTACTCTTCTTGAAGTTTTATTTTTTTCTTTCTTTAGTATGGGTAGCTAGAGCCCGATCATCTTCTCTGAGAAGGGCTTCTCTATCGGCTACTCTAGCTTCTTCTTGTATGCAATCTTCCCACACTATGTCAAACTTCATACTTTCTTTTCTTGCACATAGATTTTGGATGAATGAGTCCCAAGGTCTAGTGAGGCCATTGAGAGCAGTCATAACCAATTCATCTTCATCAAGGATATCTCCAATTGCACTTAGCCTCTCTTTGATCTAGGAGATCCTTGTTAAGTAATCTTGAACAAATTCTCCTTTGCTCATCTTGGTGCCCTTCAATTGAGTTCTCATATTCATCTATATGTTGATGTTCTTTTGTTCATACATTCTAGAAAGTGAAACATACATTTGCTTAGGTGTCTTCTTGGATTACACATGAGGGATCAGGTGATCCTTGATGGAATCAACAATGATCCTCATTTCCTTGATTAGGTCTTATTCATGATTCTCCTTAGCTTCAACTTCTTCAGGTTGTGCAATATCATTCTTGATATATTTCTCAAGACCATTCTCTCTCATAATGATGCCAATCCTATACTTCCAAGCCAATAAGTTTTCTAGGCCTTCCAATTTGTCCTCAAGCTTAGTGCTTAGGGCCATCTTGACCAGTAAGTCACTCAAAAATGAAATTTATCAAAACAGGAGATTAACCTTACCAGTAGATGCACTTGGAGGAGGCAAGTTAGTTGATCCAACTGCTATCTAGAGATCCCTAATCTTCAATCTTCAAATCCTACTTGCAAAGTTGCAGTACTGCAGTTTTTCTGGTTCACTGCCAAACTAGGGTTTGGCCGTCCCGAAGATCTAGCCACCCAAAAACTTTGATCTAGGGATTAATAGATGCACTCTGGGAGGACGCAATTTTCTATGCAAGCAGATATTCAATCCTCCAACTTTTGCAGAAACCCTAATTTCTTTCAGAGAGGGAGGAGGGAGAATTTTACATTGTGAAAGATGCTCTAATCAGGTTAGCTCTTATACCATGTTAAGTTTTCAAATGCTAGACTAGATTCAATAGTATTCAATTCAAAAATCACAACAATATATCAATAATCATTGATAGAAACACAATCACAAGATGGACACAACATTTATCCTGGGAAACCCTCAAGGGGAAGAAAACCCAACAAAAACTTCCTCTGTATAAGATGTATAAAAGACAACCCCAAAAATAGTTGTTCTCCTCCTTATATTTTCTCTCTCTCTCTCTCTTCTATGTGCTACACAAGTGAGTGAGTATGTGTTCAAATAAGAACCACAACTCCTCTATTTATACACATGTGTCAACTTGACTTTTGCACTAGACAAGTCAGCCCCAATAAACTATCTGGGCTGACTTCACGTAGGAATACTCAAAAACAATATTTATATTATTTATTATGGTACTAAAGACCCGACACAAGTGGAGGATTTACCTCATGACTATATTATTACCAAATACAATAGTAACACCCAATCGGAGGAATAATAACATCTTCCTTGGGTTACATCAATACAATACATTTAAAATATCCTTTGAAGTTACAATATTTCAACAAAAAGATTGAGCAAATCCATAAGTGTTTTACAACGCATAACCTCAAAATTAAAAGCAATACACCATATCCTATTCTCCTTTTAGAAGTGGGTCTTTCCCCTATTGAGAGCCTAGCTATGACTAGGATTTTGTTGTACAAGCACAAAATCAATAACATGGGAGACCATAGAATTCCTAAGCTAGCATTTAATTCCAGCCAAAACCACCTAAGGCTCAAGCGAGGTTGGTATAGATACTAGCATCTGGTTAAACCACCGGGAGATCAACGAAAATATTGCATTGCAAAATATTAATAACATCAAAAATATTGTTACTTCTAAGTTTAAAGAGAAACTGTGGTGTGGGAAATATTTAGAGGCTAAAATAAAATTAAGATATTATAAGGAGGTCATCAACCCTACTCTAGAAGATCAAAATTATCTCTCTATCTTAACCAGTTCAAAGAAAAAACTAATATAGCCAAGATAAGAACGAACTCTCATGAGCTCCATAGTGAAACAAGTCGTTGGACTGTTCCTAAAACACCATGGATGGAAGGGATTTGCCATCTATGTGAGAATAGGAACACTGAAGATGAAAATCACTTCCTCTTAGAGTGCCCTGCATACACCCACATTATATCTTAGTTTCATAATATTTGTTGCAATACCGACCTTCTAAGCCTTTTAACTTGTCAAAATTATAGTGAGCTCGGGACACTTCTCACCAAGCTCTTTGAGCATAGGAATACAATTTTAAAACAAGCTAATTAACCGGTTTCTTTATGTTCGATAGACAAAATTTTGGTCTCAATGGAAGTTAACCATCATCATTATCATCAACTAATAATATGCATGATTAGTTTATGTTTATGGTTCTTGGGATATTGGGTTTGTTGTATTAGTCGTAGGTTTTGGTTATGCCTTTGGTATAAGCACTAACATTCTTATGAATTATCGTTTAGACTTATAGTTGTTTTTCTTGAGTCCTATTCCATGATTCTCGCATTTTATCTGGATTAGGAGAATATCGTGTTAAACCAATTGTTTTGGATATTGAGGTTATAATTTATATAAATTTGCAATAGTTCAATTGTATTCTATCCCACATTTGGGTTTCAAACTAGAGGTTTACATGGGTAACTTGCAACTATTCCTTGAGTAACTAATGCCTAGCAAAGATATTGTAAAATGAGTGTTATGGCTTATTTTAGAGAACTACATAAGTGTTGTATGCCTTCATATCCTCATACTGACCAACAAAAAATAATGGTCGACTCTTCTTCTCCATAGAGTTGTGCTTTTGATATGGAATTAGGACTTAAGCTTGACTACAAATTACCTTGAAATAAGAAACATTGGGCTTGACATAGGCCCAAGACTCCTCTAGAGTCACTATTCGACACCACCCTATGAGGCATGTGGTTTTGAATAAAATTTGCACATCTAATTTCTTCAACCCGAAAAGAAGGTGGCATGTTCTTGAACTAAATCATACAGTTGGACATCTCTTTCAATGTTCATTTTTTTTTCTTTCAACAACACCTTTTGTTTGAGGAGTGTAGGGAACAAAGTTCTAATGTTGAATGACAAGTTCTCTACAAAATTAATTGAATGCTTAATTGACACACTCTACCCCAATTATCTATGCATTTTTTATTTATAATAAGAGAGGGTTACTTCTCAAACAAATATTTGAAGGCCTTAAAAGTAGCAAATACCTCATCCTTGTAATTATGAAAGTAAACCCAAGAGTGACATGAGAAGTTATCAATAAAGGTAAGTGCATACTTAGCCTTGGAAAATGAATGAGTTGAAAATGACATTACATCACTATGTACCAACTCAAGAGGTTTGGTAGAATGCAAGGCCTTTCCTTCAGGAAACGAATTTTGATTTTTTTTTCCAAGAACACAACCTAGACAAACTCCATCAGTGCAAGACGATTTAGGAGAATCAAATTCGATTTGCTTAACTGTTGCAAATACCTATAGTTCAGATGTCCAAATATTTCATTCCATATCCTTCTCAAATAATGAGCATGTGCTATGAAACAAGAACCTAAAAAAGGCTCAAGAATTTTGAACTTATACAATCAATAACTATGATCAGTCCTACGAAAAGAAACAACTATTTTTGGATTATGTACTTCTCTAATGACCACACATGAGGTGCAAATTTCATGTCTTCCCATCACCAAAGAGAAAAATTTGATGAAGAGAGTAGATTAGCGAAAATTTCAAGAACAAGGAGAACATCATTCATGTAGCCATTAGTAAACTGCATAGTGTCTCATCCTAAGACATTAAGCTATGTAGAGTCACCTACTACAATCTACAAAATGATACTATTAGATGTAGAAGGATGTATCTCATGAGAGTGAATCACATGGGGTGAGGTGTCAGAATCAAGTATTCAATTGCTTGAAGATGCTTATAAGGCTTAAGTAGAACATGTATGTAATGTAGTACAAGATTTGGGAATTCAAATGTTGTGCTAATATATGGATTCATTCAATGGTTCTAGTTTTATCCAACATTTCGATTCATCGTGCCCAAGTATGCCACAAAAACTACCAATTACACTTGATTTCTTCTTTGTCTTGGAAGAAGACTCACCAGATACTAAATATGGAGAAGTAGAGCATTTTGAATTATGTTTAGGCTTGGAGGTAGACTTATTGTCTTAAACAAGATCAATATTTTGTTTGCACCAAGTTTTTTGCTTACCTTTAGATTTTTGAGCCACAAAATCTTGATTCTTAGATCCGTAAAGATCGTCTAATTGCACAATATTAGATTGTTATTTTGTTTATTATTCCCTTTTGTTACATTCACCTTTAAATGGAGGTTGGAATATGATTTAACATACCAACATTTTAGAAATCATTGAGCTCAACGTGGGTTCTTACATACGAGGGGGTCATTTCATAAGAGTGGTCTTGGATTTCATATTTCATTAAAATACCAAACAATTAATTGCTTCATTCAATGACCTTCATGTCTAAATTTTTGAGAAAGGAATGTTTACATAGGGATTTTAGGCTTAGTCCATGGCTTTTTGAGGTACCATGATGCCACAACATTAATAACATTTTTTACTTTCTTAAAAATGACGATCACTTATAACAAGGTTCCATAGCCATGTGCTGTTGGTATAGAAGTGATAATATGTGTAAGTATTTTTACATTCATGATTCTTTGTATATTGATTGTATTGATTTAGTTGTAAGATTTGGGTATGCCTTTGGTAAAGGCCCTAACATCCTTATGAATTATCATTCATATTTATAGATGTTTTGCTTGAACCACACTCAATGATTCTACCATTTTATCTCGGTTAAGAGAATATGGCATTGAACCAATAGTTGTAGCTCTTGAATTTATCCTTTATATACCTCTATGAAAGTTCAATGGTATTATAGCCCAAATTTGGGTTTTGAACTAGCAATTTACCTCAGTAACTAATAAATCTTCTTCGAGTAACTTACACTCAGCAAAGCTAAAATAATCATTATTAGATGTGATATAGAATATTTATTTTAACATTTGTCTTTTACAAAAAAATACACACATATATACATAGGAGTTTATTTCCAAAATGTTAAAAAGTATTTATTTCTACATTTATTATTTAACATGTGTATTGTAGTATAAATTTCATATAGAAAAAACAACAAAATGAACTCAATCATTTATTATGAAATTCATAACATGAATTAACAACAATAAGTAAAGTAAGCTTATATATTTCTAGAATCAAGTTCTCCAAGAAACTGACTTGGGAAACTCCATGAAACACCCAAACATAGGTTTTCTAAAGACACTTAACCTATCTATCTCAAAATCCGCCCCCAATCCAAACCATGATACCACCAAAAAGAAGTAGGACTCAATTTCTTTTCAGTTTCTCTTGGGTATAATTGCTATACATAACTCAAATAATTTAAATTATACTTAAACAAGATAACACTCTCATCATTTTCCACACCTAACACACATAATGGTCATAAACCTGTGCATGCCCCACCTAACAAATGTAGTTCCCACAAGAGTGTGCAGTAAGAGTCTTAGTATAGTTGTTTATGTTTGTCAAGCTATCATCTTTTACCAATCCACATAACTGAAATAGATGGGTACTCATAGTCCATGCCTCATACAACACTTCTTAGTGCTCTTTAGTATGATCAAAGAGAGTGATAAATTGTAGTAAATCAGTTTGAACTTAAATAGTTCTCATAGCAAATCTGCTACAGAAATAACATAACTAGTTTACAAAAAAAAATATTCATCTTCCTCTTTGGTTTCTAGTTTCTTACTCATAGTCACCCACTGTTCATTCACTTAACAATTGTTAATTGACAACTTCCCTTTTCAGCATATCACAGTTAAGCATTTAACCCAATGATTGTTATGCCTCTCCCATTACTCATTCAAATGACCCTTTCAATATGGGTAGTAAGATCATTCTAATTGGACTCTTTGCTCCTAAATAATAGGACATTACATAGCTAAAAAATTTGGTAATGTCTATATTGTAGGAAATAGGTTTTGACCACTTATTCATTTATGGAAACTAGGTGTAAGTGGTTGGAACTTGGAATTCTATAAACCACACTACCTTCCCCTCTCCTGCTATCATGGTTTATTTTATGTCAACCCTACCCAGTCAGCCTTTGATGCCTTTTATTAAAAGATGTTTGAAATCTACTTATAATCATGCTATTATTGTAATAATGTCTCATGGTGCACCATTTCCAATTCCATGTAAATGTATTAATTAAAGTAACTAACAAACTAATTCAAAATAACATTTAATTATGAGGGGTAATATCTCGGGATATTACATCCCCTCTCCTTAAAGTAACACCATCTTCGTTGTTCCTTCACTTCCGAAATACTCTTCATGTCTAATATAGAAATTGATATGCATCTCTCATGGAATCCTCCTTTTCCCATGTGGCTTCATTTCATTTGAAATGTTTCTTGTGTACCTTTCCAAGAGCAATGGCTCAATAACATAGCAATGTTTCTATGTTGTCTATTTTGCATAGGGGTTATAGCTAGAAATATCCCCCAAGTTCCACCTAAATTAAAGCCCAATCAGTTACATGATTAGGGTCATGAACATACGTTTAAGTAATGAAACATGGAATACATTATGGATCTTGATGTTAGCTGGAAATGCAAGTTGTTAGGCCATTGTTCCTATTCTAGCTAAGATATCAAATTGTCCATGGTATATGGGAGAAATATTAGCACACTTCCCAAGTTTCGGTGAACTTGTTTTTGGTTTCACTGTCATATTTACATGTTCCCCAACCTTAAATTCTTTATGTAGTATTTTCAAGTTTGCATAACTCTTTTGTTCTGTCTTTAAATTCTGCATGAATTTATTCACTTCATGTTCCATTTCTCTAAGCTTATCATGACCAAACACAAACCTATTCATATGGTTATCCCAATTGATAGGAGTATTACATCTTCTAGCATAGAGAGTTTCAATGGAAATTCTTTGGAGATGATTGATAATTATTATTATACACAAATTCTACTAAGGGTAGGTATTATCGACATTGAGGTGATTTATCCATTACATACAAAGGAAGCATGCCTTCCAAGATATAATTTTCCCTTTTTGTTTCCCATATGTTTGTGGATTATAAGTAGTGTTGAAACTTAACTATGTGTCTAACCCTTCAAATTATCCTTTCCAAAAACTAGATGTAAATTTTGAATCCATGTCTAAAATGATAGTTTTAGGTACCTTGTGCAATTTAAACACCTCTTTCATAAATATCTCCACAATATTTATTTATTTAAAAGTATGTTTGATGGGAATGAAGTGAGTGAATTTGCTTCACTTATCCACTAGTACAACCATGATTTCATCATTATGTTTTCTAGTTTTTTACAAACCTATAATAAATACCTAAAAATAACCTCCCACTTCCATTCAAGAATTGGTAAAGGTTGTAATAGTCATGCACAATGTTAGTGCTCATCTTTAATTTGTTGACATTCGAGAAATCTTGCAATATATTTAGTAATGTATTTTCTCAACCTCGACCAATAATATTGTTTCCTTGTTGTAGTGATCATTTTCTTATATGCAAGATGTCCTAAATTGTGTTTTTTGTGTAGCTCATCCATTATCAATATCTTCATATATGTTGGATTAGGAATGTACAATCTACCCTTGTACTCTAATAATTCCTCTTCAGTCATTTGATAATCTTCATATCTTTGTTCGTATGTTTTTCCTATGGATTGTACTCATTTACTAATATAATTAATCATTAATGGGAGACCTTTTTACCTTTCCCTTCAAATCATATTCATAAATAATACCAATAGTCATATGAATCAAGAACATATTCCTATTTAGTGCATCAACAACCCTATTCTCTTTTCCTTTTATATATGTTTGATCTCAAAATCATACTCACTAAGGAAATCCAACCATGTAGCTTGTCTAGCATTTAAATTTTGCTTGTCAAATAAATATTTTAATCTAATATTGTGAGTCAATAGTAAAATTCTTCTCCTCAATTAATAATGCCTCCATAATTTCAATGCATGAATTATAGTAACAAGTTCTATGTCATGGGTAGCATAGTTTATCTGGAATTTTCTTTTAGTTTTTGGGATTCATAGCATACTACATGATTGTTTGTTATGATCCAAAGCCATAAGATGACTTAATATAACAAAGTGCACACCACCTACAACAATGTAAACATAGGGCACACCTCCAATAATATATGAGAGATGAGCGAAATAATATCTTGTTGAATAATACACGATCCTTCTCCAAATACCCCACGTGTAATACCCCTTGTGTGTTAATCCCATAGACATGTGGTTATTATTGTGTGTGTTATGTTGCACTAGGTTCCTTGACCATGGATTATGTATATTATTATTATTAGTATTATATAATTAAATACTAAATTCAACATGGACAACTAATGTGGCTAAGGGTTCATGGATTCCACCTGTGAAGTGGGTTGGGGACTAGGAGTTGTGGCTCTCCCTAACAACACTCTTGTTTCCCATTCTTATTATTGTATCCTATGTATGTACTGTTGAACCCAATTCATGAGTTAGTGGGATTTCCCTGGTGCTAAGAATGGATTCCACTTGTTGAATGTTCCCTTGGTGGTTTTGTAAGCCCACTTTTATTCATGCACCATCATTGTAAATTTTTTATCCAAAACATGTGATTGTGAAAATCCCATCATGTCTTGTAACCTCTCTCTCTCTCTCTCTCTCTCTCTCTCTCTCTCTCTCTCTCTCTCTCTCTCTCTTTGAAATTCCCTAGTAAAATTTTGAGTTACCTTCTCTTGGAATGGGAGCTAACCCTTTGGGAATTGGTATTGCTATTAATAGATTCAAATTGGCCCTCTCACTCTCTCTTGACTGACTATGCTTACTCTCTCTTACGGAGTTTTGAATTCCTAGGAATGGATTTGAATTGTTGGAAGAAGGATCGAATTCCATTTAATGAGGTATGAAGACCCATCTATGCTAGATTGAAATTTGGATAGATTGGACACTGAAGTACCTTAGGGACCATTACTTATATTTTCTTTGGTATTGAATGTGAAGCCCAAAAGTGGATGGTGATATACTTAGGGACTGTAGTGAAGGGAATCCCATTGCACTAGGTAGTGAAGATGCAAAGAAAGTAAGTGGTGAGGAAGGTGTTGAGATTACACAGGTTGTAGCTTGGGAATTCTTGTGAAAGGTGTTTCCCTACATTTGGGTGCACCTATTTCTGAGCATTTCTAGTGCTGACATTGCTGGGAAAGAATGCACCATGTTCATTGGTTAAGAGTACCCCTGCTTTTTGGTCCATGGCCTCAAGTCAAGGGGTGATCGGTTCAAGTGTGACTTGCTTGACTATGTCTATGGCTAGAAGGAAAGTTGTCTTGTTGAAGATATTCACCCTATGAACTAGATGAGTATTCTACTGTGTGTTTACTTACTAATATTGGTAGAAGAATTTATGCTCCTGAATATGATCTATTTAACCTGTATAAATGGTTTTAGGTGGAACCTTATATATTAATTGATCATGTGGATTATATGGTTGTATAAAACACCCTTCAATATGATATTGGATTATGATGAGTTGTCTGGTTTAATGTTGCAGGTGTTGAATTTGTGAACCATCGATATACAAGAAAATGAGAGCAATTTATATGTAGGATTATGTAGTGGAATATCAAGAACAATGTACATTAAACAAGACAATTTGAGACAAATATGATAAGAATTGATCAGTTAATTACAACATTAATCTTCATTAATACAATAGTAATACAATGGTGTTACAATAAGGATAATTCAAATCATGTGGATAGGATTCAAATATACCAACTAAACCTTACTGACTGGCCAACTCAATGTGTCTAAATCACTGCATGGGATCCACTAGTCTATCTCATGATCTCTAAATCAATATGACTATTAGTTAAACCAGTTAAACTGATGAGGTAGGTGGAAAAATGTTCCACTTCCTCGTGCAACTGCCATGCAAAACTGGTGCTAGACTAACTGAGAGTGATCTAACTGAATGAAAATGAAGGTTGACTCAGCATAACTTCCTACCTACCACAACCAACTGATGGAATCTGCTAGTGGCACTCAAAGTGGCTCCTAGAATGTAAGGTTTGTCACCGGTGGCACCAAATGGCACCAGTGGCACTAGTGGCACTAAACTCACCCAAATGACTCCTAAGTAAGTAAATATGATCAAATAGACTATATACGGATAAGGTAGGATTATATAATCCTAACACCCTCCTTAATACTAACTTAGACAAATTTGGGCCCTGGAAACTGGGCCAAAAGTCACCCATACAATATAATGAAAATAAAAATTGCTTACTAAAACTAAGGAAAATGGGGAAAACCTCATGGGACCCCCCCCCCCCTTCAAAAAGGTAGTGAATCAAGAAAAAAAGCTATACTTAAGATAACAATTTCCTCTTTGGGTAATAACTTGTAAAAAAATTGTTGCAATTTGCAGCACTATGAAACAACAATACAATAGCTTGGTTCTTCTATGCAGCAGCATCCTAAGACTGTGCACGTGAACCTCTCAATTTTCTTTCGATCTGATGAATTTTCCTTGTGTTTCTTCTTTCTAGAGGAGGAATGGAATGATCAAATTTGTTCTTCAATGGGCCAAATTGGTGATCATTCGTTATCATCATGTTGCATTTCCTTGGAAGCATTAGAGGAATTTTGGGGTCTAAAATGGGCCTCCTAAGAAAAATAATAAAATAATAGTTAAAATAATAAAATAATATTGATTAATTTTGGAGGAAGAA
>LPNX010002491.1:1005243-1019806 GCA_001517045.1 Pseudotsuga menziesii
TTGCACCACTTTGTAGATAGTGAAATTGTGTGAGAGAGTGCAACATGTTCATTCTGATACTGGGACCATGTTCTCCTTTTGTCTTCTGGATTCCCAGCACCATCCCCAGCTGCTTCAATGAGTGTTTGGGTCCATTTAGGCTTAGGCCACTGATTTGGAATGGGAGTTGAATCTGGATCTATATTGTCATGAGGTACAACCTCAATATCAATATAATGTTAATCTTGTTCCTCTTCATATGAATATGAAACATAAGACAAAATATCATCATCAAATGGAACTGGAAGAGTGTTTATACCTCCTTTTTATTTGGATTGTGGTGAATCAAGAAACTGATATTCTTCAAACTAAACACTATGCTCTATGAATCATTTCCTAGTTTCTAGCTCCATCAATTTATATGCTTTCGCATCCTCAACATGTCCCAGTAGTATACATTCTCTACTATGGGCTTGGAAGGCCTTTCTCTTGTCCACATGTATTATGTCCCAAGATTTGGAACCAAAGACTCTCAAGTGAGAGACATCAGGATTATGCCCATGCAATGCTTCGAAAGGAGTTTCCCCAATCACATATTTGTGAGGAACTCCATTTTGTATGTATGAGGCACAGTTTATAGCTTCATCCCAAAGAGAAGGAGGAAGATTCTTGGCATGGAGAAGATAATTTTCCATCTTCTTCAACGATCTATTTTTCCTCTCAGCCACACCATTCTGTTGTGGTGTGTATGGAACTGAGTGTTCCATTCGAATCCCCTCTAATTCACAATATTGTTGAAAATATATTTTAATGTATTCGCCTCCATTATCTGATTTAATGGACTTGATCTTATTTCTAAAACTATTTTCAATCAAGGCTTTACAAACTTTAAAAAGTTTGAATACCTTGATTTCTATTTCATAAAATATACCCAACAAAACCTTGAACAATCATCAATAAAAGTAAGGAAATACCTAGAACCATTGTTTGATGTTGTAGGAATAGGTATTGAAACATCATTGTGTATCATATCAAGTGTAGAGGAAACTCTATTTGCCTTCCCAACTTCAGACATATTCTCTGGATGCTTACCTGCCAAGCAACCAGGACATACTCCATCTAATGTTTGGATGAGAGGCAAGCCTTCAACCATTTTATCATTGTGGAGTTGTTGGAGATATTTGAAATTGAGATGCCCAAATCTCTCATGCCACATCTTGTTGGTGTTATTGGCATGAGTCAATAGATCTATTGGATGTGAAGCAAGTAGGAAATGGGAGAATTCATATGCTTTTGAGGCATGGTTAGCAAAGCCTTTCACTATGAGATTTCCAGTATCTTTTTCAGTGATTTCCACTGAGTCGGAGTCGAATGTAACTCTCTCGGGAGACCCTATATGAGTCATGTGATAAACAGACAATAGATTTGATGCAAGAGAGGGCACATAGAGAACATTCTTGAACTCACCATGTTGGATTTTAAGAGAACCTCTCCCAACAACTGGGATTTGGGAGTCATCTCCCATGTGAATGTTAGGTCCTCTTGATAGATTCAGAGTGGTGAAAGATTCCTTGGAGGATACCATGTGGTTGGATGCCCCAAATTATATCAAGTAATGTTTTAACTGAGTGAGGCCTTCCTTCAAGGCATGGCATCTCTCATTATCTTGTGTCAGTTGTCCAATATCAAACTTCTTTTCTCCTCATGAGAGCGAAATATTGTTATGTTCAAGGAGTTTTGATAGTTGGTCGATTGTCTTCTTCATGCACTGGCTCTCTGGATGAAATCCTCTCATACAGTATAGGCACTTAGTCTTCTCAAATTTCATCTTTTTCTTGGAACCCGAGGCTCCATTGGAAGATCTTTGATTCTCCTTTGGCTTTGATCAGTGGTTTTAGGATCCTTCCCTTTGTGCTTCCCTCTTTCTTGTGCATTGTTTGAGTATGTCATCAAGAGTGCTTGATTCTTGGAGGTTTGAATCACTCCCATTTGAACCAATTTATCTTGCTCTTGTATTAAGGACTCAACAAAAGAATCTAGAGAAGACATTTTCCAATTGGCGATGGAAGCTCTTCCAGAATGGAATGTAGAGACAAAGACTGAGTAATAAGATCCAAGCTTGCTTGGTACAGACAAAACAAGTTTCTCATATTTCCTCTCTAATCCACATTGTTTGCATTGCAGTACTAGTGAATTGTATTTTGTGAAGAATTGTTGAAAAGATTCGTAACTGCTAGGTTGTAAAGCAATGAGCTCATTCTCCAATATGTGCCCTTGAATCTCATCTTGTTTTCTAAACAAAGATTCAATATTTTCCCAAGATTCCTTCGGAGTCCTCCATCCCTCGAGGTAGAACAAAAGATCACGGGATATATGAGTGCAAATGAACTTGAAGGCTTCATCAAGTCAATTCAAAAAAAATTTCTTCTCAACATGCTGTTGGGGCTCAGTTTCTCTTCCCATATTCATCCTATATAGTCCAATCTTGCACAAGGAAACCTGCTTACTTTCCCTCTAATCAATGTATTTGAAGGGTGTAAGGATTCAGGGTAAGAGAGATGAAGAATCCATCTTTCTGTATGCTGAAACAATCATTTCCTCAAGAAGCTACGTAGGTACCTACAAATAACACTACAAAAAACAAATTCAAATAGCACTCATGCCAGTTTCAATCCTTTCCAACTCAACATGTACACTTTATTAGAGTCTGTCACACCTAGATAGACTTCTCTTAATAGAATTCAAAGGGAGCCAGGCTATGATTCCAAGATTTATGTGGAAACTCAGCTGCTTCCGGTGTACAATGGAGATCGGACAAGACTTGTTTCTATCCTGAACAAGGCTCTTATACCATGTTGATATTGTGAACCATTGATCTACAGGAAAATGAGAGCAATTGTGAAGTAGGATTATGCAGTGGAATATCAAGAACAATGTACATCGAACAAGACAAATTTGAGACAAATATGATAAGAATTTATTAGTTAATTACAACATTAATATTCATTAATCCAACAGTAATACAATGGTGTTACAATAAGGATAATTTTAATCATGTGGATAGGATTCGAATATACCAACTAAACCTGACTGACTGGATAACATAGTGTGTCTAAACCACTGCATGGGAGCCACTAGTCTAACTCCTTATGTCTAAATTTGTCTTAAAATCAGTTAAACTAATGAAGTAGGTGGAAAAAAGCACCACTTCCCCATGCAACCATGTAAAACTGGTGCTAGACTAACTAAGAGTGATCTAACTGAATGTAACTGAAGTTTGACTCAGCATAACTGCCTACCTATCACAACCAACTGATGTAGGTTGTTGGTGCCACTCAAAGTGGCTCCCAGAATGTAGGGATTGACACCAATGGCACCGGTGGCACCAGTGGCACCAATGGCACGAGTGGCACCAATATCATGGTGGCACCAAACTCACCCAAATGACTCCTAAGTAAGGAAAGATGATCAAATAGACCATATATGGATAAGGGAGGATTATATAATGCTAACAACAGGACTAAATATTTAATGTGAATGAGATTCAAGATTGAAAGTATTTTCGGCCATTCCTTTGGCTAGTTCTAATCCCGAGAAACATAAGTTTTATATGTTACCATATCCCATGGTAGATTTAGTTGAACAATCTGTAAAATTGTTTGAGTTTCGTCTGATGAAGGCATGAAATTGCAAATTTTAATTGGTGGGAAATGTTTCTCCTTAGTCATTTCCTTAAAATGGCTAATTTCCTTAAAATGGCTAAGCACTGACCCTGAGATCAAAGAAGTCAATTAAGTGATTTTAGTGTCGATGTGTTGATGTTGATGTCAGGATCAATGAATATGAATGTTAATGTATTTTTCATTTCCATGTCGATGTCAACATGCCGACATCAGGACCGATAGTACTTTTATTGGTTTGTTGTTTGGCCATGCCAAATTCCAAAATTCTGACATCGTGATCAAAAATTCGTTATGGTAATTTTGTTTAGCAATGCCGACTCCTAACTCCCAAATTCAGAAAGGACAGAAAAACTCAAGAAAGTTGGGATCAAAAGGGGTATTAAGTTGTGTACTGGTTGATGCCCGACTACCAACTTTCGATGTCAAGAATATTAGGAAGGAGGTTTTAGCAGTTGGAATTGTTTATAGCTATCACGATTTATTAATTATTTTAATTAAACATTTGTTTGATCAAATTTAAACAATCATTAAGAGAAATAATATTTATTTCATAATTTTCGTTGTGCATTGGCTCATATTATCCTTTCCTAGATTGCTTAGTGTATCCATCCTTGGGTTTTGGGGCTTGGTATGTTACACTAATACATTCATATAACCATTTCACATGTTCCCTCACCAATGACCACATTACCTCAAATATACCTATTCAATCATTGCACTTGAGTCCCCTTCATTAGGCTGATCATTATTACATATTCAATTACTTATTTACATATACATTTATCCTCAAATACGCTTCCCTTTGGTTCATATAATATACATTTTACCCTATATATGCCCCACCTTGGAAGATACATTTACCCCCAAATACGCCCCTCATTGGGCCATATCATATACATTTTACCCTATATATGCCCCACCTTAGGTCATATCATAGTACCCTCCTACGAAAAATATATATCCTCAAAGCTTTGTAGTTAATGGATTTACATGTGATGAAACCAAGTAATAGGATTTCCTTAAATTCCTACTTTGTTGTATCCTTTGATTATGATCCATCCATCAAAATTCAATTTCTTTCAAACTTAGTCCTTGGTATTTGGCTTTTGCATAATTTTGATTCCATGTGTTGCAATTGTGAGTTCTCCAATTTGTTGTAGTTTCTTGTATAACCATGTAAATGTGGAGCACAAATCCAATATATATATATATAAGAGATATGAGTTCTGCAATAATTCCTTAAATGTTAGGAGATCCTTCTCCAAATATACCAATACATTCATATAATCATTTCACATGTTCCCGCAACAATGACTACTTTACCTCTATATATACTTATTCACTCATTACACATGAGGCCCCTTTAGTACGCCGACCACTATTGTATATGCATTTAATTCTTTAAATAAAAATTTAGCACCATATATGCACCCTTGGGGTCATATCACATACATTTAACCACATATATACCACCCCTCAGGGTCATATCATATACATTTAACCCCATATGTGGCCCACCTTTGGTCATATCATTGTTTTGCAAGAGTAGACCACCTAGTCCTGTTTTAGATGAATCTATGTAGAATAGAAAGTCTCTATATGAATATGAAATCTTTAAAATAGGTGCAGGAGTAAGAAGATGTTTTCATTCTTGAAAACTTTCTTCACACTTTTCTGACCAAATAAATTGTGTTCCTTTCTTTTTCAAAAAAGTTAAAGGATAGACTAGCTTTGAAAATCCTTCTATAAATATTCTATAGTAATCTGTAAGGGCCATGAATAATATTATATTGGTTACATTTTTAGGAGTAGGACAACTTATGATAGATTTTATTTTATCATAATCCATTTCTATTCCTTCTTCTCTAATAATATGTCCCGAGTACTGAGTTTTCTTTTGGTCAAAGTCGCACTTGCTAAACTTGACATAAAATTGATGTTTCCTGAATATTTGTAATACTATTCTAATATGTTATTCATGGTATTTTTCAGTTTTTAAATATATGAGTATATCCTCAATAAAGACAAGTAAAATTTTGTCCAAATATCTATTGAATATGATGTTCATAAGATACATAAAGGAAGTTGGTTGGTGCATTAGTAATATTGAAAGGTATAACCACAAATTCATAAAAGATCGCATCTTTTCCTAAATTTTGTCTTATGCATGTATTCATTTGTAATCCTCACTTGATGATATCCCAATTTTAAATCAATTTTAGAGAACACTTTTTTTCCAACTTACTTGGTCAAAAAAATTCATATATCATAGGAAAAGGTTTTTTTCCTGCATGGTCACCTCATTCAACTTGTTTTAATGTATACATAATCTTAAGGCTCCATCCTTCTTTTTTAACAAAACAAACTAGAGCTCCCCAAGGGAATAAACTTGGTTTAATATAATTATTTTCCAACAATTCTAGCAATTACATTTGTATCCATCAATTCTATTATACTCATTCTATATGGTGCTTTAGATATAGGTGCAACTATAGGCATAAGATCTATAGTAAAGTAAATATTTATCTTAGGAAGTAAACCTAGTATTTCTTTCAGAAATACATCTATGAACTCTTCAACTACCACAAAGTCCTAACTATTGGATTTACAATATTGCACTATTTCTAATATGTGGAATGCATATGGTTTACGCCCTTTTCTAACACATTTATTTAACTACAAAGATGAAAGTTGTCATGTAGAGATATCTTTGTGAATACATGTTACTATTCTATGTTAGCATATTCATATGTGCAAACAAAAGTCTTATTTAGTAATCCAATATTACTTTATATGCTTGCAACCAATCCGTTACCATTAATACATCATAAGAACCTAACGATAAAATGTTTAAGTCTTCTACAATAGATATCCCATTTATTTCTAGCTAGTATCTTTCTATTAATTCAATTATTTCCCTCTTGGTTCCTATATCTAATTAGAGTATCTAGGATTTTTTATTGTTACTTTTGCATGTTTCAACAATTATTGGGGAAATGTAACTTTGACTAGAACTAGGATCAATCAAAACTTAAACAAATTGATCAGGACATAGTATTACTCCTCTTGAAACCACCATATATTAATGATAGTCAGTTTGTTGATCCTCCAAAGCATCATAGATCCTAGGGACACTTCTTGCTACATCAATGAGTGTTGTGGCTTCTTGTAAATTGTGAACAATCCTATCATTTTCGTGTTTAAGAGGGCAATTACTCAATAAGTGTGATTCACCATGACCCCAACACTTCAAATGTCCTTAAAAGGATTCATTTGGTTTCGTTCCTACAAATCCAATAGGTTTATTTCCACTTTGAGATGGAAAGTTTTGCTGAAAATTGGGTTTCCCAAAATTATTCGTCTAAAAGCTTCTTAACTGGTTTCTATACTCTTGAGGTTTACATCATTTCTTCCTTTGCTCAGATTTATCCTTTTTATTTTATTTTCGACCTCTAAGAATCTCTACTCTATACATGTAATAAATGTTGTATCTTCACCTTCTCATCTTTAATGTGTTGGAAATACCTTAACAATTCAACAAATTTATTAGCTAAGTCATCCATAGTCATCTATCACAGTTTTAATGTATGAAATTCCTTGATTTTTCTATCATAGGTCTCTTCTTTTATTTCATTTTATTTCCATCCAAAAATATGGTTGATTCACAACTACTTAAGGGATTGGAATATCTTCCATGGCAATGATAATTGATATAAACCTTTAATGTTTTCTTCAGTAAGTTGGTAAAATCTACATGTTTTCTTTCTCTCCATGTTTACAAAAATATGGTTTGTTAGTTAACTAGTCTTTTAAGACATTGTTATTTTCATCCTTAGATCTCATATGGCCTCATAGTGCTATAACTATGCTTTGATACCAATATTTAATGTACCATCTTTAGACACCATTTTTCTTTTTAATTTATTGTGGAAAATATAGTAGTTATCCATAACATGAAGGAATAAACTATTTATTTGATTTTCCTATTGTGTTTAGCATAAAAAAATTGACTATCAAACATGTTGAATAGTTTTATTAGAGTTATTAATAAATGCACAACAATATTTAACTAACATTTATTTTGCATATTTTTTTATTATTATCAAAGGCAATCCAAATTTAATATTATGAATGATTCTATATGCTTTTGAATTTATTCTAGCTCATAGATGCAATGTTCTTTTAGCTATAAAGAATTGTGAATTGTAGGCATGCACAAGCTTGGATAAATGCCAAGGATTCATGTTGTTAGGGAATCTATCTACAATTGTACTAACAGTCTTCCCTACACTAGTCGTTCCTAGGAATTTTATAGGAGCAGGCGACTCAAAAGTGCCCATAAGTGACATGTACATCCCAACAACTAAACTTTCATTTGTTGGGCGTGATTAATCAATCAAGGGTACATTGGACTCGGATGTGTCCGTACGACTCTTCTAGATATAGGATAGTTGATAAATGATCACAATATTTCATTCATGAGAGAACATGAGGACTTAGAAGACTGGGGACAAAATGGCACAAATGGTGTAGGTCCAACTCCTACCTAAGAGTAAATTATAATCCAAAGGAGCGTCAACAATCTCTACTTCCACTGAAACCATTTTTCCTGCTAATTCTATGTCAAAAGAAGGTAGGATACTGTGCGGATAAAATGACCTTCCATTGAAAGCGGTCAGCAAGGTGTTCAGCGAGACCAACTCAGGGGATCCTAGAGATTTTCAACACGAAATAGCCATTACACATTTGGATGCTCCTTCATCTAGAATTGTTCATCCGACAGTTTTACTGCCATGGACTACTTTTATTTGAAAGGATACATGGTATGGAAAGCAAGTTTTGACATCTGATAAATCAAACTTGGCCATTAATCCCACCAAATCTAAACTACTAATAGATGTCAGAAGTGCATTACGTTGTGAAGGACAACTTTGTAACACTTCGAAGGATGACATAGTACAAGGAGTTTGGTCCAAGCCCTCCACAACTGAATAGTTGGGAGAAACCCTCGTGTTAAGGTTATGAAATGTCTTCTTGAAGACGCCTTTTGGTATCTTTGGCATAGGTTCAGTCAAATGTTCAATCGAAAGTGGGGTTGATGCTTCAGCAGGTTGCTTATATTTCCTCGAAGAATCAAATTCATATTTTTTAGCTCTTGTTTGCAATAAAGTGTGGGATCAAACCATATTGATGTATGATTGATCAACAGGGGAGTATTATGAGTCCCCCCGACATTCTTCAGATCGCTTGAAGTTTCATTTTGTCCATGTGGGAAAGGGTCCTTGAGGACAATAGGTTGTTGCTTCAACAACTTCTGAGCTTGTTAAATCAGGGGACATTGGTAATTCAAGTGGTATTTCTAACAAATCTTGCAGGTAAACTTCACTTTTTTCTTCTCTTTCTTTCCCCCTCAACATTATTCGTGGGTTTTTGTTTCGATTTCCCTCCACCTTCTTCCCTTTGTTTTTCTTCCTGCCAGACTATTGAGTGCCCTTTTAGGTAAATTGTGCATTATAAATGTTTACATTCTGAGAGGACGGAGTGGAAGCATTGTCTACCTCTAATGCGGGTTGTTTCACTGATATTTCATGCATTTTCTTTGCCATTGATTCCACAGTAGGTGATCCAATCGAACCTACAATGCAATCTGCATGCGGTCTGTGCTTACATTTCACAAAGTCTGTATTAGACCTTGGCACGCTAGGTATAATTTCATAGAGGATCCCAGGCTGAGCATAGATCAAGTCAAGTTGTTGGGCCCTGAGAATGGCTTCTTCTTCCGAAGTCACTCCTGAAGTCAAAACATATTTCGAAATATATGGTAATAGGGATTTCAAAAACCATTCCAACAAAACAATCAGGAGAAATATTGTCTTTAATCAACCTCTTTCTTAAATTCTCCACTCCTGAATGTGATCATAAATGTGATTGACCTTATTCTGTCGAAAGGTCGACAAAAGTTCTGTACTAGCATCATATCGAACATGAAGTTCAAATTGATTGATAAAAATCGTGGCTACAGCAAGGAAATTGTCGTAAGCAACAGATGGAAGTTCATTGTACCATTTGGATGCTACATTAGTGAAATTACTTTGAAAAATCCTTAACCAAATGGAATCGTCATTCAACGAGTTCGAGGAGCACCGTAGATGAAACATCGTGACTTGGTCATCGAGATCTTCTCCAGTTTTCCCTTCGAATTTTGGAATATTTGAAGGTAGTTTAATGGGAACTGGTGTCCAAGTAGGGTCGTGGTGCACAAGGTCATTCATTAGTTTTGAAATATATGGCAAGTTTAACGATGCCAAAAAAGGGAGTCAAGGCCTAGCCAGAGTTTGGTATTGAGGAAATTGGTGTGAGGAAGTTCCCACACCAATGTTCCTATAGGGTTGGTTGGGGTTGCCCCCAGCCACTGGCTGTGAAGTAGTAACAATGTTTTGGGAATGGATTCCACCCAAAATCCAAGAGATTACTAACATGAGCTGTGTTATGTTGGGTTTGACTAGTTCTGACTAAGACATGTGTCATAAACACAGGAGTTGTAGTTCTTCCATCGAATAGTGAAAAAGTAGAGCTTCTGACTAGTGTAGTCGAAACCTAACATGTAGTTTGAAATTTGAATCCTGAAAAAGGATTATGACTTTCAAAAGACGCGCCCGAATAAGTATGCGTAGGATCTACATATGGAGACAATGGAGGGATACGTCCTCCATACCAAGGATACCCTACAAAAGAAGTAGAACCACTAGGGTTACTTTGAAATTTTTGGAATAAGGGAGAGGATGTGAAAGGTACACTGGGTATCCAAGTGACCACCACATTAGATGGATCCGTAGGAGTGTTTGCAGGTACTAAAGGAATAACCACTCTAATACTTAGAGCAAGGTAATTTTTAGTGGCGAAATTTCGCCAATTAGCTATTTTTGGGTTTTTTTTCAAAAAATAAATTCACTATTTGGTGTCTAATATCACCTATATTTACATAAAATATGTTTTTTTATCATAATATTCACCAAAATTTATACATTTCAGTGTTAATTTTATGTTTCATATTTAATATTCTCCTACCTATCTATAAACATGTTTTTTCAATCCAGAACAATTGCCTAGAATACTATACTTAAGTATAATATTAGAATCCTTAAAAAATACCATGACTCAGAGACACAGGGGTTAACAAAGTAAAGTTCAATGATACTACTGGTGCAATGGGTATGTTTGACAATGGTACACTCACATGTGGAGGGGATGCTCCACCAGTTGACATGGCTAAGGTGGGGGTATGGATATCCCCAGATCCTTCTCATGTGTTCAACATGACAAAACTTAATGGGACACCAATCCCAGGTTGAATGAACGGTCTAATTTGTACAAGTACTAGATCTCCTAAATCCGTGAGAGGTTGGTTATAATTCCTCGTAAACTCTTCGGCTTCCAAGTCTTCAATATCTACCAATGGAAGATCGGGCTGACTATATCTTAGTTCAAGTTCTCCTAGACTTTCGTTGATACCAGTCGACTGACTTTCTTTGATAATAGGGAAGCTTGTGAATAATACACAAGTTTCCTTGAGTAAATACGCAAGTTGCTTGTGGGAAATTCGTGTATGGTATGCAGGTTGTTATAAGGAAACTCATGTATTCAAGGTGAGTTCATATGCAAAAAATGTTGATACTGGAGTTGAAAATGTGTATCAAGGGTCCAATATTCCTCTTATAAAGTTAGGGCTACTTCTATCCTTAATTTTCTTTTGTGTGACGACACATTTGATGTCATTACTCGGACAAAGAAGTGCCATTTCAAGGTATAACAATTCCAAGTTGAAAATCTGATTAATTGTTTAATAATAACTAACATATATTTATTACCTTTATATCATTCTAAGTATATGTATTCTAAAACATGTTGTGTGTGTTTTGTTTATGCCTAAGGTATAATTTATCATAGACAACCAATATAATACTTACAATGTGATATATCTATATCATATATAAGGTGTATTGCACAAGTTATAATCTTTTTTCTAGTTCAAATGTGATAATTAAAGGATATATTAAACCTTTGGTGAATTTCATTACCTTGTCAGTGTAAGTATATGTATTCTTACACTTGTTGTGTTAGAATTATTATATATATATAGTATTATTCTAACACTATTTATTAAACCTTGATCAATTTTCGTTACCATTTGACATTTGACGTATGGTGTACCTATGTTGATGATCGAACCATATAATCCAAGCAAATATAAAGTATTAATCCATGGTTTTAAAATTCCATGTTAAAAATGTTGATCAACATTCCAATCACGGCATGGTATATATAATCAATGTCTATGGATTAAGTTCAAGATACTAACCACGATTTGCTTAAAATATGTTCTTCCTATGAAATGCATTGTGTTAACTCATGATAATTCAACACTTGGTTTACTATCGCCCTTTGTTCCTTTCACCTTTTATGTACTAACAATTTGGAAATCGTTCAACTCCATAGGTGGTCCTTGTGTACCAAGGGGTTTTAGGATTGAGTTATGGATTGGCTAGCACTTTGAGGTTGTAGCAACATAAATATCATAAAAATGTTGAGTACTTGTAACAATGTTTATATTTATATGTTATTAGTATATAAGTAGTAATATGCATAATCAGTTTATGTTTAGGGTTCTTGGGATAGTGGGTTTGTTGTATTAGTCGTAATCTTTGGTTATTCCTTTGGTAGAAGCACTAGCATTGTTATGAATTATCATTTAGATTTATAGTTGTTTGTCTTGAATACTATTCCATGATTATAGAATTTTATCTGGATTAAGAGGATATTGTGTTAAACCAATTGTTGTGGATATCGAGGTTTTCATTTATATAACTTTCCAATAATTCAAGTGTCTTCTATCCCACATTTGGGTTTCGAACTAGGGGTTTACATAGGTAACTAACAACTCTTCCAATTGAGTAACTAATTCCTAGCAAAGATATGGTAAAATGAGTGTTATGGCTTATTTTAGAGAACTACATAAGTGTTGTATATATACCTGCATATACTCATAGTAACCAACAAAAATCAACGGTTGACTCTTCTTCTCCACAGAGTTGTGCTTTTCATCTAGAATTAGGACTTAAGCTTGAATACAAATTACCTTGAAATAAGAAACATTGGGCTTGACATAGGCTCAAGCCTCCTCTGAAGTCGTATTCAACACCACCCTATGAGGCATGAGGTATTGAATGTAATTTGCATAATTAATTTCTTCAACCCAAAAAGAAGGTGCGATGTTCTTGGATTAAATCTTGCACTTGGCCATCTCTTTCAATGTTCATTTGTTTTCTTTCAACAACACCCTTTGTTTGAGGGGTGTAGGGAACAAAGTGAAATTGTTGAATGCCGTGTTACCTTAAAAAGTAATTGAATGCTTAATTAACATACTCTACCCCAATTATCTATGCATGTTTTATTTATAATAAGAGAGGATTACTTCTCAACAAAATATTTCAAGGCATTAAAAGTAGAAAATACCTCATCCTTGCACTTATGAAAGTGAACCCAAGAGCGACATGAGAAGTTATCAATAAAGGTAAGTGCATACTTAGCCTTGGAAAATGAATGAGTTGAAAGTGACATTAGATCACTATGTACCAACTCAATAGGTTTGGTAGAATGCAAGGCCTTTCATTTAGGAAAAGGATTTTGATGTTGTTTTCCAAGAACACAACCTAGAAACACTCCATCAGTGCAAGAGACTTTAGGAGAACCAAGAACAAAATTCGATCTGCTCAACTGTTGCAAATACCTATAGTTCAGATGTCCAAATATTTCATTCCATAGCATTCTCAAATAATGAGCATGTGTTATGAAAGAGGAACCTATAAAAAGGCTCAAAATCATCTAACTTATACAATCAAGAACTATTATTGGTCCTATTAGAAGCAACAAGTATTTGTGGATTATGTACTTCTCTAATGACCACATTATGAGGTGTAAATTTCATGTCTTCCCATCACCAAAGAGAAAATTTTGATGAATAGAGAGTAGATTATCAAATATTTCAAGAACAAGGAGAGCATTATTGATGCAACCATTAGTGAACTGCATAGTGTCTCATCCTAATACATCAAGTTGTGTATAGTCACCTACTACAATCTACAAAATGCTACTATTAGATGTAGAAGGATGTATCTCATGAGAGTGAATGACATGGTGTGAGGTGCCAAAATCAAGTATTCAGTTGTTTGAAGATGCTTATAAGGCTTAAGTAGAAAGTGTATGTAATTTAGTGGTAGAATATTTGGGTGTTCAAATTTTGTGCTACTATATGGCTTCATTCAATGGTTCTAGTTTTATCCAACATTTTGATTCAGCGTGCCCAAGTATGCCACAAAAACTATAGATTACACTTGATTTCTTCTTTGTCCTTGGAGGAAGACTCCTTGGATACTAAACATGGAGAAGTAAAGCATTTTGATTTATCTTTAGGCTTGGAGGTAGGATTACTAGCTTAAACAAGATCAAATTTTTGTTTGCACCAAGTTTTTTTCTTACCTTTGGAGGTTGGAGCCACAAGATCTTGATTCTCAGATCTGTAAATTAGATCATCTAATTGCACAATATTAGACTGGTCATTTGTAACATTCACATATAAAATATCAAATGAGAGCATTTCAAACTCTAATCCAAGTGCATAAAAGGTGGAGAAAATTCCCTTAATATGGCCATTCAACTTTGACAAAACTAGACAAATGCATTCTTCATCTATTTTGTTTTTTCCACATCCTCTCAACTGTGACAACAACAACTTGGATTTAGTGAGAAAAACTTCAATGCAATAATACTCATCAGGTACAAAGAATTACAATTCAACTTCCAATTTCATTGCTTGTGATGAATCAGGTCTTCTCACTAAGAGG